>BLFK01000390.1:1351111-1353109 GCA_014634185.1 Astreopora myriophthalma | reverse complement strand
TGGACAAATTAGATGGTTCGCGATGCGGAAGAGCCTACGCAAATTTTAAATAAATCTTTTTCTAACGGAGAACACAGCAAACACAAGCGCACAAGTCGCAGGCGTCGCGTGGCTTCCACGCACCCCCGAATGACAACTGGGGAGCAATCACATGATCTGCCCTTGAGGTTGCTCAGTAGTTTTCGTTAGATGTTCCTGGTCTCCGTTGTGGCGGAGACGCATTAAAGTGTAGGTGCATGACCCAAGACCAGCTGCATGTAAATTCAAGGTCTGTGCTGGGATTAACATTGCAGTGTTGACATCAGGTTGGTTGAGATCGATACAAGCAAATTTTGCAGGCCACAATTTTGTCAATCATAGGGGTAGCTAGCTTTTCGACTTATTGTATGCCCAGTCCCTCACGGCCGCATCATCCAAAAATGGGCCAGAGCCTACGGATTTATAGGGTGGGTACACCCCTGTCAGTTTCCTTATGTGCGTGGGTGTGTGTGTCCATTTTTTCCATTTTAAAATTTGTCTTGTTTTCTTTTCTTTTTTTGGGGGGGGGAAGGATTTCAATTTAACTTTTTTTCTGACTTTTTTTTGCAGCCAATTTGACTAAAAAGAATTCCAAACTGTGACCCACACCACTGCAGCATTCCATCCTCTTTTAATTCAGTTGCTGAAATAGGAGACTTCCCGCTGATAAGGTAATGCTAACATTTTTATTTGGAGCCTCAGGCATTCTTCGTTACTTTGCGACAAAAGTGGAAGGTGTGAAAAAACAGAACGTGATTTTGACCCAAACTTTGCGAAAAGCATGATAGCTTTAGAACTGAAAACTCACTGCTGTCAGTTTTTAGGAGGGCTTCAGTGGGAATTTTTTGGACAGCAGCATCGTAGTCTGTGATTACACAAATTCCCATCGCTTAAGTGACAAAGAATGAAAAAAATCTTTTGCAAAAAAATTATTCTTGCCCACTGTTTAATGCCTGAACTGTTTTTCGTCTAAAGGACCAGGATCCGCCCTCTACATTGCTGCAGCCTCAGTAAAAGACATGCTTAAGCATGGCTTCAACATCATTGCATTCTCGAGAAGATGACCAGGCTTACAGCTACAGAAAAGTTAAAATCACTATTTTAGCTTCCGAGTGGGGATCGAACAAGGGCGGACTTTCCACCATAAATAGAAAGCTGGCCATTGAGTTGGCCAAATTTCGTGATGTGGAAATCACTTTCTTTTTGCCAAGATGCTCCGAGGAGGATAAGAAGGAAGCTCTGAAGTATGATGTTGACATTCTTGAGGCAAAAAAACTGCCTGGTTATGAAAAACTGGAACTGCTCAGCTTTCCGCCAGACCATCTGCAGATAGACATAATCGTAGGCCATGGGGTGAAACTCGGTCGTCAGGCACAAGTTATTCGCAACTCTCATGGCTGCAAGTGGGTTCAAGTGGTACACACAGACCCAGAGGAACTAGGAATGTTTAAAACATACGAGAATCCAATCTCAAAGGGCGAAGAGAAGCACAATCTTGAAGTGAAGCTGTGCGAGATGGCTGATTTCGTCGTAGCAGTTGGACCCAAGTTGACTGAGGCGTTTCGCTCATACCTTCGCCCGTGCCAAAAAGATCAATATGTTTTCGATTTCACTCCAAGTGTTTTTAATGAGTTTGTGAGTGCTCAGCAAGTTTCTGACGAGACAAAACGACGCGGCGTCTTGGTGTTTGGTCGTGGAGATGCCGAAGATTTTGAATTAAAGGGATTTGACATTGCAGCGAAATCCGTTGCTGCATTGCCTGACACTCAGCTTGTTTTTGTCGGAGCCCCCGATGGAAAACACGAGGAGATTGCCAAACGATTGCTTGCTTTCGGCATCCCTGCAAACCGCTTAAGGGTGAGAGGTTACATCAAAAGCAGAGAACACTTGAAGCGTTTATTCTGTGAAGTAGATCTTGTAGTCATGCCCTCCAGAACAGAAGGCTTTGGTTTGACAGGTCTCGAGGCCTTGTCAGCTGGT
>BLFK01000390.1:1333611-1338611 GCA_014634185.1 Astreopora myriophthalma | reverse complement strand
TGGTATTATATTCTCCCAATCAGAAGAGACTGCAGTGTCTCTTGTAGATAGCCTTGGGACGCACATTCCTGAAAATATGGGTGAATTCCGGAATCCTGCCGAAAATCTTAAGTTTGTTTTTGACTGTATACTGGAATGTGAAACCCATTTAGAAAACCTTTGGTCCAATTTGGTTAATACCTTTGGACGTTGCCTTAATCTTAAACACGTAGATGCAAGGGTTAAATTCGGGGCAAAACAAGTTGACCTTTTTTGTCAAGTTTTGAAAGTCAACACCTCTTTGACTACTTTGAGGCTGGTTTTTAACGGGATTGGTGATTCTAGCACTGCATCCCTGTCTGAGGCTCTGAAAGTCAACTTCTCTTTGCATTATTTGTATCTGTACGGCAACCAGATTGGTGATTCTGGCGCTGCATCCCTCTCCGAGGCTCTGAAAGTCAACACCTGTTTGACTGATTTGAATTTGGATAGAAACCAGATTGGTGATTCTGGCGCTGCATCCCTCTCCGAGGCTCTGAAAGTCAACACCTCTTTGACTGATTTGGATTTGGATACAAACCAGATTGGTGATTCTGGCGCTGCATCCCTCTCCGAGGCTCTGAAAGTCAACACCTGTTTGACTTATTTGCTTTTGGGTAGAAACCAGATTGGTGATTCTGGCGCTGCATCCCTCTCCGAGGCTCTGAAAGTCAACACCTGTTTGACTTATTTGCGTTTGGATACAAACCAGATTGGTGATTCTGGCGCTGCATCCCTCTCCGAGGCTCTGAAAGTCAACACCTGTTTGACTGGTTTGATTTTGGTTAGTAACGAGATTGGTGATTGTGGCGCTGCATCCCTTTCTGAGGCGCTGAAAGTCAACTCCACTTTGCATAGTTTGGATCTGGAGGGGAACCTGATTGGTCCTTGCGGCGCTGAATCCCTCTCCGAGGCTCTGAAAGTCAACACCTCTTTGGATTGTTTGAATTTGCAGAGAAACCGGATTGGTGCTTGTGGCGCTGCATCCCTTTCTGAGGCTATGAGCGTAAACAGAAAAGTGAGAGTATCCTATGATGATGATGATGATGATGATGATGATGATGATGATGATGATGAGTGATTAATATGCCGACGAATGGTGGTGATTATGACGGTGATTGTGGACTTAAGATTAATTGTGCGTATTCCACGTGCTACGTTAAATTTGAACAGCACAAATTAGAATTTGTGTCATAGTTTGTTGTTTAAATCCACTACGAGAAGCCCCTCTCTCACTTAGTCCGTCACCGCGCGCGATGGAAAAAATACAGCTGCGTAGAAGAGAATATATAAAAAATGACCGCACGAGATCTTGGTTGGGAAGTGCTCAAATGAAGGAACTATTGACATACGACGGTCTTAGGAAAAAAGGGGTTGCTCGCTCGTAGTCTTGTTGAAACAAAATTAACCCATTGGGTGTAAATATACTAACTTTATTGGATGTAAATTACCGTTTTCCAGTTGATTACGTAGGCTGTCCAAGAATTGGAATTTACTTCTCCATTGAGTAAATACGACTTTCTTTCTTTCTTTGTATTGCTGGTTGTATTGCCGCCCGCCTCGATTAGCAATGCTATTTTGCGGACAGGGATCATTAGGTAAATTAAAAAAAGTTGTTGAAAATTATTAATAATTATAATTAATTGAAATAATTGATTGAATAAATTGAATTGAATTGGTTGTTGTGATTTAGATGTGTCCGTGTACTGTCAGTTGACCGCAGTTGCGACTGCTGTGTGGAGGAAATGTGCACTCACATAAATGGCCTCTTTTGCTCTCCCATACGCAGATGTTAAATCGCGCAAACAGGAAAACGCCTTGTAAGCTCTGGTATCTGGTAACCTTTACGTAGCGTGAATAGCCTTAACAGGTTTACTTCTTAAACGGAATACACTACACAGGGAGCCAGGAATTCGGCATATTGCCGACAAGTACCCACGGTAACTGATTGTATGTCAGGCGGCTCGCTGATACATGGTCTATCTTTTCAAATAGAATTGTTTTTGTGACCTTGATTATATACAACAGCGTATCGTCGAGAGGTACGTCGGTAAGTGATAGGCTTGTATGTCAGGCAAGGGCTGATACATGTTCTGCCTTTCCTGGTAGACATTCTTTGTTTTTTGTCAGCTTTCACTTTTTCTTCATTTCACCTACGGACATTGATAGTCGCACGTCAGGCCAGGACTTGTGTAACCTCTGTCCGTTGTCTGTAATTTAGTGTGTTAACCTCTGTCCTATTTTGCTGCCAGCCAATAATTCTAATAATTCAGTTCCAATTAGCATTTGGCAACGCCGCGGAGGTCGGCTTGTGGTGCCTCTGTGGGACGGCCTCATTATCGATCTCCGTATGCAAATTGCCCAATTCAGGTCACCTGACAGTCTCAGAGGAATTGTTCCCTTATCATTTTTCTTCCTATTAGCGTTCTAATGCTAGTCTTTGAAAAAAACCATTCCTCAGAACACAGTCTGAAATTGGAAAACAAACGAGGCTAAAGGTTACGACGTGAGGTGTGTTTTCCTTCTCGGTGTTTGTACGCGGTAAACCAATCCTGTGGGCTTACAGCTTCTTAATAGTCCTCTGAGATCTGTTCTGTTGATATTTTGGTTCAATTTTAGTTGATTACCGGACGATTCACAATAACCAAGACCAACAAAGGGAAGTATCGAAGTGGGACTGCTGCCCTTAAGCTTCCAGAGAATTGTCAGAGAGGTCAGCAAAAGTGCAAAGACATGCTATGTCATCGTTCTCGTGTAATAATAGTAATGAGAGAAGGGTTTCAGTTTGTGTGTGTGTGTGTGGTGTGTGAACTAAGGAGGACGTGATCGATTAAACAAAGTGATTTTTCTTTGTGGGTGTGGTGTAACAGTTCGAGCTGGCTCGAACTCGACTTCGAGTTTGGCTTACCCCACAAGTTCGGTGAGGAACCCATTAGTAACAGCGTCCATATGTTATTGTCCGGGCCACCTGCACAGGAGTAGACCAGGTTATTTTTAGGATTTAAAATTTCCACGAAAAGGGGGTTGCCATGGTTGCAAACGCCCTTCTCTGTACGAAAATACATGCCATAAGTAATGAGCTGTCAATCACTGTCATGCTAAGCCATTTGATTGGATGGATTGGATGAACGTGCCTGTCTATGTTTAATTAGAAATATCGTTCCAAAAAAAAACAAAAAGCTCAGTCTACTCGTGTGTAGGGGTACTTATCGGCTCCTGGTTCGGTACAGAGGCTATTTCGTGTAAAACTTTTAAATGTTTTTAACGCTTCGCAAACAGTACAAGCAAACATTTCGAACCGTGAACAGGCAGGTGGGCATTCAGTAAATTTGGTCGTCAGGGCAGTAAGTACATTTCAATCGGCAGAGAACAAAGGAGACTTCATTCACTTCATCGACGATCATTGGAAACCAACAATCGATTTGAAAACGATTTACTTGTCATTGGATCTCTAGGGAATCCGTCATTCTGTATAAAGTGTGGAAAAGCTGACAGAGTTCATCGTGGTCGAACTAGCATATCCTCATTGTCGGCCAATTATGATTGTCCCGCCGCCGCGCGAATGATTACGTTGCTTGAGGACGAGGCTGGTTTTGACTTGACTTTTTTTTTTATAACTGAAAATTACTCTCTATAGAGTTCCTTCAGCATTAAAGGAGCGGTATCTTATGAGACCCTGCAAGAAAAGTAAGGTGAAATTTACCATTAGGTAGTATTAGAGCAAAATGCACAATCTTGAGAGGACTGATAACATTTGTCCTTGCTTGCTTGCTTGTCTTGTTGTGCTATATAAATGACACATTATGGGCCTTATTCACGCGGCGGCCATTTTGAGTCCCGTGGGACTGAAAACCTTTGTTTTGTCCCCCGGACAATAAATCTACTAGCGTTCTATCACGAATGCCGTTCTGCGCCCTCGTGAACTATCACGCGATAGAAATCTCGAGCTCATGATCTAATTGTTTAATAGATCACAGATGACGTCAAAATGTGGTAAGAACAAAAAAGTGGCACACGAGGCGTAGCCGAGTGTGTCACTGATGCTCTTACCACATTTTGACTAGTACTAGGGACCTTTACCAACGAGGACGGCAACGAGAACGTCGATTCAAAATAGGAATTCGCGTCATTGTAATCACTTCGCAATTATTTCAACTCATTTAAAATGCAGAATTTATCTCTGCTATCCAACAATGAAACTGGCAAAAAGGGCGTTTAAATTTGGAGAGAGATCGAAAAATTCAACGTCGTCTGCTGACGTTCTCCCAAAGCCGCTGATTTTGGTCATTTGACGTTGTTGTTTTGGAGAGGACGGCAAGGAAATGTACCAAATTGTAAAACGCACGTGCAGGGCGTGCAGAGCGATTGTTTTTACTAATTAAACCTACTGTTTTGTGACGTTGCCGTCGCCGTTGCCGTCCTCGTTGCTAAAGCTCCCTAGTTACTGAAGAGACGACGGCAACATGGAATCTATTTGTTTTGTATGATAAAGAATTAAACTTCGTACGCGTAAAAGCGAAAAACTTTGTAATGATGACGTCAATCGTGCATCTGGCCTCTAATAGATCATAGGCAAGAACCAATCAAAATGCGAGAATAACTTGGGTTAGTATATAAAACTCGATAGAAACACGGAAAATGTTTTCTATTTCTTCAATAAAGCGGCGGGAAAACGGCTTTCAGTTTTACCCCCGCCTTAACCAGGGCAACCCTAAAACCCGGAATCCGGAAACCGGAATCAGGAATCGGAAACCGGAAACCGGAAAATGATGACAGAAAAATTCACTTTAGCAATGTCTAATAAATAAATAAAGGGAAAAATTTCGTTTTTTGTTCAACTTCAACCACAAACTGCAACTGTAAAAAACATGACTAGGTTTCAACAACAACCCCTACGCTATATATCCGACCCGGTTTTTCAAAAGGTGGATTACGCTATCCATTTGATAAACCGTTGTAAGTCAGGGCTGGTGATTTCTCGG
>BLFK01000390.1:1303148-1333601 GCA_014634185.1 Astreopora myriophthalma | reverse complement strand
TATTTCGGATAGATTGTAGTGTCATTATTATATTCTTGCATGTGTTATGTTTCTACGAACATGTTTTATTCGTAACGTGGGATAGGCAGGTGGAAAGTGACTCTGTGTGATTCAAGCCGCAGCTTACATTGCATGATTCAAGTGGAAGCGGGTAAGTTTGTGCAAGCTAAATCGAATCAATCTTGGTTTTCTTTGAGGGATTAATACTACTCAACGACATTCTAATAAGAATGTCGGTGCTTTCGCCAACGAGTCGTTTCGCCAACGGTCAGCCCGCAGACGTGCTGGGTCGAATTCGCAAACGTGCCGATAGTCAGTTCGGAAGACTCACATTACGCGTACTCTTTACTGTGTTGAAGGCTAAAGTGATAAAAGCTTGCGTGTAAGACGATTACATAGTCAACAGAAGATTCAGACCGAAACAAAAATTCAGACCATATTAACTATGTTCAGAGGAAAGAAAATGTTTCCTGAGAGGAACGCTTTCTTTAAATGGGCGCTCAGGTAACCTTTATCCACCAATCAGCCGTTGCTGCAATTTCGATCCGTCCTTTTTAATGCACAAGACAGGACGTGAACAATCGATGAAACCGATGATCGGAAAATCAATCGATCAATCGATGACAATCGACGCCAATTAATCGATTGATATCGATAATCGATGAACAATCGATGCTCAGGTTTTTTGTGATTATCGATTTCATCGATTATCAATGTTTATCGATTATCAATGCCAATCGATCAGTTAATTGACATCGATTGTCATCGATTGGTTTTCATTTTTGATGCGTTTTATTTTCATTAAAGATTTCCAAAAACACGGTCTGTTTATGCATTTTAATGATGAAAACAATTCAGTATAATTACATCACCCACCATTCAGAGCTGACTCGTCTCCAGTCGTCTCTCCATTATTCTCAGTCGTCTCTCAATTATTCTCAGAAATTTTACATGGATAAATCAGATAATAATAATTTCATCTTGCACGGCGTTTGGACAGGACCTGTTGGAAAAATAGGAAATAGTGAAAATATAAAATTCCTGAAAATTCATATCAACCAGATATCAACAGTATAAAGGACAGTGAAAGGAACAGCTAAGCGAAAAGGTGTGCTGTTGACTTGTGTTTCTTCAAAACACTGTTTCAAAGTGTGTTTCTGTTATTGATTTTTGAAACCATGCAACTGCATACAAACAATCCGGTGAACGAATTCAAATCTCAAACATTTGCGCGTACTGCGAGTGCGTATACGTAGATGCTGGAACGTGTGGGATACCGAGATTTTTTTAACGCTAATCGATGACAATGGATGAGTTGTGACCACTTTTGTGTGATTATCGATTGGTCATCGATTGGCCGATGCCAATCGATGCCAATTAACTAACAAGGCATCGATTGTCATCGATTGATCGATTGATTTTCCGATCATCGATTTCATCGATTGTTCACGTCCTGACAAGAGTTGGATTCGACAAAACATATAACTTTGACATTCCGGGATCATTTGAGATATCGTCCCCACGGCCAACACCTCCGAATTCCTCGACGTTGGTAAATGAGGAAACAGGTATGACCACTTTGTTGTTTGTTATTAGGGGAGATTAAGCAAAGACAATGCGGCCCCACTAACAAGAGCGTGCCCACAGCTAGATATCAAAAAATAGTCTTGTAAATTTAATTGAGAGACTACTAAATTGTTGGGCTTCTTAAAAATTGTTTGTCTTTATCTGTTCTGGGGTGCGTTGACCTATATGCATGTGAATTGCACTAAAATCTGTGCTACGTAGAACTACCTGAAAATTGCAATTTTGTACAGAAGAGTATGGAATGCCAGAGTAGGCACTTCCACATTCTTCCACATATTCATCCTCAGCTGCAATTATCAAAGGTAACATATTATGGGTATGCCCTTTTAAAGGAGCACTGTCATGGTACTTTTGCTGCCCAAAACACAGAAATCCTTCTTTATGAAGGATCCTTCTTTAATTTAGGAGGAGGATATCCAACAATTTTTTGCAGGGAAAGTCATCCATAATGCATTTTTGCCTAGATGTCTTCAATATCACGTGTGAAAAGTTTGAAAAATTTAGCCTAAAACGTTCAAAGTGCTTTGTGTTTCCATCCTTGCCATCCATAACAACAGAAAACAGTAAATAGTCTCAGTGCAGTAACATGGTCTTCAATAAACAAACTGTATCATTATTTTTGGGTTTTCACTGATTTTAAGACATCTGTTAGCATTCAACAATGTGGCCAAAATAACATGACAGAGTTAAGCTAACTTCCAGGATTTAGCTCCAAATCTGGCAAAGGATTTTCCAAAAAGTAACCCTGAAGGTTTACCATAACCTTAAGTACCAATTATTGTTGTGTTGTCTTATTAAAGATAACGTGCACCTAGAGACATGCCAGACAGCTTCCCTTCTTGCGGAGTCTTCCATTAGTTAGCTACCCCTTAGCCATGACGTTTCTGCCCACCCCGAGGCCTCCCCAGTAACTTACCATCTGGTGGAGCAAGGAATGTAGTACCAGAAAACAGTGCTTGTAGTTAGCGTAGGGTTCACCTACAATGTAAATTCTAAGTGACCTTATTGGACTTAATGGCAATGCGCGGTCTGCCCAAGAGGCAATGCATGTAAGATGTCAGTTACTGAGAGGGACGGGACATTCCTAGCAGGGAAGAATCCATACAACCACGAAGTGGAGGTTGGAGCTGTGACCGCGAAGAAGATCATGACTAAAGTTAAAGAAAAGGCCCTGGAGGACAAATTCAAGCCAGCTGCAGCAATGGTGAGTGAGGTAAGAAAGATACATGTTACAATTGGATAACAAATTCTGTGATAACGAATTATCCGTCTATAGGACGGGTTTATACCAGACACAAAATTATTGCAGGTCATCCCTGCCAAAATTAACTGGTGTAAATTTTGTCTGAGTAAATTGTGGTCTATTAATTTCTCTGAATATGCTCCAAATTTTACCCAGCGACTCCAAATTCAGTACCATACGATTCTATCTGCAACACTAAATTCAGTAAAACAAAATTGTCTCCTGTAACATCAAATTTGGTTTCACCAAATTCTGTTCTGCAACACTAAATTTGGTAATGCCAAATCCTACCCTGGAACATCAAATTCCACAAAACCAAATTCTATTCTGAAAAACTAAATTCGGTAACACAAATCTGGCAAAACCAAATTCAGAAACATGCAAATTCTGTCTGTCACTGCACACGTAGTTGGTTGGACAAACAAAATTTACACTAGTTAATTTTGGCGGGGATCACATGCAATACGAAATATCTGTTTCAGACAGATAACTATCTTATATAGATATGATAATTATCTTAGTCTGATAATTAGTCACATGTTTTCTTCATTTTCCTTTAACATTTAGACCCTGTTGGATGAATTAACAGAGCTCCTTGTCCAGCCCTCTCCAAACCGGAGAACATGGCAAGGACTGCTAACCACCTGTGCCAAAGTTTGTGACCCGAGAACCCAAAGGACAAGCGTGTGGAAGAGTGCGTTCCAGCTGGATTCTTCTAGGTGGACATACAAGTGAAGGACCAGTGCCACTTAATATTTGCTGCACCAGAGCAGCTCGACATATTGGCCAGTGCAAAGTCCTGGTACGTGGATAGCACCTTCAAGCTTCAACATGGATGACATCCCTTTAAGTAGCTCCTTAGCATCAATGCATTTGTTAGACCTGGTGAATTTGCGAAACAAGTGCTGCTGGCAATTGTTCTGATGTCTAAGAAGAAAGGAAAGGATTATAAAATGGTCAGTACTGCTTTTGTTAGGACCACCTCTAATGTTATATATTTTTGGGTGTATTTTGCAAAGCTATGGAATATAGCATCTAAATATGTAAGCCAGAAAACTCTGGGGACTATAAACCTCAATGTTTTTACTTACACTTGTCCCTGACTTTCCACATTTCTTAATTCACTTTCAGGTATTGAGGAGACTCATTGAGTTGCTGCCAAGTGAACCAGCCATCCAACACGTTACCCTTGACTTTGAGAAGGCTGTGTGGCCAGCGTTTCGATCGATCCTACCTGCAGTGCAGATACAAGGCTGTGTCTTTCACTGGACACAAGCTGTGTGGAGAAAGGTTAGTTAAATCAAACAACAACAAAACAACAAATTACTTAAATTTCTGACAACAGCAGATGGTTAGAGAGTATTAAATGAGTCAATGACAAGTCAGCTTCTTGGACAATTAATTTTAAAATGACTTTTCCGGATGTAGAGTTTTCAATCTCCCTAATCGCTTGATGCCATACCTTTATTGCTAACATAGTTCGTTATTTCTTTGTAAAATGTACAAGAGCTGGGACTCCAGATGGCTTATACCAGTGATGGTAGTGTTCACCACTACATTAGGAAGCTGATGGCCCTTTCCTTCCTGCCATTTCACGAGATCACACCTATGTTAGTTTGCCTCAGTGTTCAGGCCCAAACACAGCCCCTTCATGAGCTGGTAGACTACATTAAAAGGCAATGGATTGAGAACACCATCTTCACACCCAAGGACTGGAGTGTCTACTGACAGCCAATTCACACGAACAATGATATCGAAGGATGGCATAATGCACTAAGTAGAAGAGCTGGTGGGCAGGGCGGGCTTCCCCTTTATTCGTTCATCGAGCTACATGTACTTGACAGAGAGGCCAGACTAACTGCTGTCACCAACCGGCTCGTTTTAGACAACGAACTTAAGCCTATGTGTTGCAAACTCTATAGAAACGTCCAAGCCAGGCTCTTTGACATCTGGGAGCAATATGACAACCGCCAGAATACCACCATCCAGCTCGATATGCCCACACCTAAATGGCCCAGCTCGTGTGCAATCAACTTTACATGTAATTTAGTATTATAGTTATAGTAAGTAAGCTAGCTGTAGTATTTTAAGTTTGTATTATTTCAAGCTAAGTTTACACGCGAATCTTAATGTAGACTGTATTATCAACGCGTAAGTTAAGCTAAATCAATAGTCTCTACAAGAAGCACGATGTCACGTTAAGTTTACATGTAATTTAGGTAATGCATAAGTTAGTTGTGGTATTTTGAAATTGTTAGATCAATAGTCTGTATTATTGCAGCACAAGAAATGCGATATCAAGTTAAGTTGACATGTAATAAGAGTACCATGAATAAATGATTGCATTCCATGTTGGTATGAAGTCCTTTCAGTTATTGCGTTAGATGTTAGTCTCTGAAAATTTAAAGATCTAAGGTCAGTTGTGTGCTGAAGTAGTGTTAATATTAAAGTGTAAAAAAGGATTTGGTTGTTATTTGCAGCAAATTAAAATCTTCGGACTCAGCCAGTGTGCACAGTACAAGATGTGTTCAGCATCTTGTCACAAAAGCACTTATGGTTTACTAGGGCACCTTATTGTTCCCACAGGACTGTAGCCAGTACTTGATTTTATGGGAAGTTTTTGATTATGATCTTACTTGTCACATGCTGGCGCCACGGAGTCTGTTCTGCTTACTGTACTTCATTTCACTTGAAAATCAGTTTTAAAAGAATATTTTCGGTCAGCAAAAGTGTACACACTCTCTGACTTATTAAGTTGCCATTGGCACCATTAGCAAACTGATGTTAGAAGTCTGTGAACTGACTATCGGACGTTTGTGAATCGACCCAAGACGTTCGCAAACGAACCGTTGGTGAAATGACTCATTGGCGAAACGACCGGTTACCCTCAATAAAACATCTGATTTCCCATGACTCAGGGTGGAATAACTGAAGCTTACACCAAAGATCTTCATTGTGGGTTTCCAAATCGTGTGGTATTTTACTCACTTTAACATGGTCAGTGTAAAACTGGCTTGTGAAAGTATTGCTGCAGGGAGCGTAATGCACCTATCAATGTTAACCCCCAGGGTGGGGTGGGGGGACGGGCTGACCCAGGGGAATTTGACATTTTCATGGAAGCAAGTGTCAAATTTCCCAGCCCCAGGCACCTATACACTGTCAAATTCCCCACCTCGGGCAGCTTCAATTCAAACCAAAGATGGGGCACCTAAAACTGAGCAAAAACATGTGAACAATATTAACTAGCTTTCATATTTAATCAAGCATGTGCAATGATAGAGTGGAAAATTAATGAATATGTTGAAATATACCAAAAGCATTCACAAGGAACAATAGAAAGAAACACTCTTCTACTTGTGAACGCTCTAGCCGGCAAATCCTGAAAGAAGTGATGGTCTGTATTTACGAAAAGATGAGACGGATTTGCTTACCTTTCTTTCACTCATGGTGCAGGGATGGCAGAGCGTATTTAGAACTGGAGGGGCTTACTAGCGAGTGCCAAAGGGGCCAACCTGTAGTAGGGTCTGGGGGAATCCTCCCCCAGAAAAGTTTGAAATCTTGAAGCTCAGAAATGCTAGTGTCGGCATTCATTTTTTTTCCTTGAAATTGGGAGGGTCTTAGCCCCCCCCAGCCCCCTCGGCTCCACCATCCCTTATGTGGTGTCCTGAAAAATCAGGAAAACCAGAGAAGTCCTTTCAATACCAAGGTAGCAAGTAACTAATCTCCAGGTTCTCCCGGTCTTCCAAGATGGTGGGCATGTCAAATTCCCGACCCTGGGGTAACGCATATGTGTCAAAATCCCTACCCAGGGGAAGGCTCTCTGAGTCAATTTCCCATGGGTAACCCCCCCCCCTCCACCCTGGGGCATTGATAGATGCATAATACAGACAAGCACTGCACTAGAAAGCCCTTTCGAATAGATAATAGCAGATAATAAGTAAAGAAATAAACACTATAAATTTATCGCACGTTTGCTGCAACTCCAAATCGCCAGGTTAAGGTGGCTGGCAGCAGTTTCCTGTATTTCTCAGCACCTCTAGTTTGAAAGATCAGTACTACCATTCTATCATTAATGTGACAATTATAGTACGAGACAAAGTAATTATTGCCCAATATTGGTGAACAAGTTAAGATAATTTTCTTGACATTACACATTACCATAGCAATGGTATAACCTCTTAAAAGCACCCTTAATTTTAGCTTTAAGTGCTTGTAACCCAAAAACAAGCTGGGAGACCTCCTTTTTTTACTATCAAATTAATTTGTAATCAGCATGTCAAGATTTAACATTAGGCTTGTTAAAACTGCACAGTTGGCTACAATAACATTGTAATTTTCTTAATGCTATATAAGTCATTATTAAGACCAATTTTAGAATATGCATGTCCGGTATGGGCTCCATGTTTAGTAAAAGATATTTCATCTATTGAAAGAAATTAATTCAACGTAGAGCATCACGAATTGCCTTAGGACAAAAACCTCATGAGATGCCTTATGAAGAGCGTTGTAAAATGGTAAATTGGAACTCTTTAGAACATAGAAGAGAGTATATGTCGTTGACAAAATGCTACAAGATTGTATTTGGTCTAAATGGCTTAGATTTTATTGATTATTTTGAGCCACGTAGGAGTAAAACAACTGGAGCCAACCATCAATGCAAGTTCCAAACAAAATCAGCTCGGGTGAATTGCTTTAAGGATTCCTTTTTCGTAAGAATCATAAAGCCTTGGAACAACTTACCTAACCATGTATTTGAAGGAGGAATTAGTGTAAAAGGCTTCAAATGCTGCCTGAAAACACCTATGAATACTTATTAATTTTTAAGAGCATGCAAATCCTAAGGACGAACGAGCACTCTTAATTGTTTTTAATATTTCAAGTAAGTAAGTAGAAATTTTATCATTAGTAATTTAATTTATTTTTACATACACGAAAAATTAGATAGCGCAGGAGACCATAATGTAGGGATAACCTCAAGGTCTTCCTATTTCAAATTTTACATGTAAACTTTTTTTTACTGTCAATTTGTAATCAAGTATTTATTAGTCACCTTTTCACAAAGTTTAAAAAAATTCATGGGAGATTCAGAGCCACCTTAAATTTTCAAAAAGGTGCCTCTAAGGTGGTCGATGAGGAAGCAGAACATAGAGGCATGGGAGGTTTTGGTGTAGGCAGAAAAATCTCAAGCTGGCTGGGAAAATGTAAGGTAATGTCATGTATACTATCGATTTTTGAGCCAATTAGAAGGCAGATACTAAAGGAAGCCAATCTGAACATACATTAGATTAGGTCATTTGATTCAGCGGAGAAAGGGAACTTGATGGTAACATCTGTTTTTATCGTAGCTTAGTTTCTTGCTTTTCTTCTGTTTTGTTTTGTATATTTAGCTGTAAATAATTCTAATGGAGGGTGTGAGTATTTGAAATGGTTGTTTTTGACTCAAAAAGTCGACAAAAGAGATCAACAATTGAACCAAGTTTTTCAGTTGTCGCAACACACCAAACTAAGACAGTTCACTCAATCTGCCAGCATGCCAGAATGAAGAGTTCACTCTGCCAGGGTGTCATTGTCAAACAGTTTATCAATCATGAAATTTGAAGCGAATTATTCACAAACTTTACTCACTGAATTGATCAGCGTGTTCACTTGTCAAGACACCGAACCAAGACTATCAAAGTTCACTTGGCCAGCGTGCCACAACAACTTGCTATCCCAATTTGCACTGCTCAATTGAATATTGTCACAGTTTAATTTACATTATTATGCCACTATTGCATCATTTCACCATAAAAGGTCAAGAGAACGCGCAAAATATGAGACTCTAATACACAGTAGTGTCCCGGTTTGACCGGTTTACAACAGAGCGAATACATTTAACTGGCTGTCTGTGTTGTTTACGTCATTCGTACGCACCATTTCAACGCTCTTACCAAAACAGAGAAGCCAAAATAACAAAACCTTTTTGTAGTGGAATAATAAATCTCTTATTCGATGGTTTTACATATAATACTCGTGGACATTTTTCTCATTGCTTGTATTTTCCTCACCCCTTCGGGGCTCGGAAAAATACTACGCAACTCGCAAAATATCCGCGCGTATTATATGTAAAACCATCGAATAAGATATATGTAATCCTTTGTTTATTGTATGTAAGCTTGATATTCCTATTAACATCAAACGGCTGCAATAATTCTGTGGGCTATAATAAGCTTTCCAATGTAAACCAATGCTGTTATTATTTCCATCACTCAGCTGCTTTTATTACCAAATGATGATATTATAGGGGAAGGTAATTGCTAAGAAAAATCCCTCATGCTTCACAGGGAAGTCTTAATCCTTATGTTATCACAATACATGTAATAGTGCGTAAAGCAACAGGATATAAGATAACTTCTGTGAGTGCACAGTCATAGGAGGCCAATGATCAAATGTATTTCATGAATTACTGTTTAAAACACCCAGGCAATTTCTGTTGTGCAGTAGACTCATTTCTTGAACTTAGCTTTAGCTTTGCCATTTTTGAAAATTCACCACAATATACATGTATTGAGTGTAATGAGTTTTTTGAAAATTTTATTTGAACCATGTGTGAACCATATTGTTCAGACAGATATGACAGTGATCTGAGAACCTGTTAAGGCTTGCTTAGGGGTGGCGAATGGTAAATTCGAGACTTTGCGAGACCGCGAGACCAGCGTTTTTCTCTGCGAGACCGAGACCTTTTGACTTTTTAAATTTCGAGACCGAGACTTTATAGAGCTTTTCAAAATGCGAGACCGAGACTTCGAGACGAAATTTTAGACGGATACTTTCAGCGCCGTGATAACTAGCTCTTGTAGCTCCTTGTAATTTTTGTGCTTGTAGCTTCTTCAGCGAGAGTTAGTGAACCAAGTCTAATGCATCTATCAACGTTAAGACAGAGACATACGGCTTGCTCGTACTCAGAACTCCGCAGTTTCGAAACACTGATGCCGGTAACTGTTTGGTTCAAGGACGTTTTATGCCGGCCCAGTCTCAGTAGTCTCAGAACTCGCCGGATTTGGTGGATGAATTGAGAGCTATTGAGCCAATACGTTCCAGATGACCATCCAACAAAGTCCATATGATGACTGATTCAAACATTTTATTTCACTGCGCATGTGCGAGAAATTGTTGGGTGAGTTGGGTGAGTTTTGGTTTGTTTGACTTTATTGGTAATACTTGTGGTTTAACATAAGCTAACATAGTTCTACTAAGAACAACTTATGAACTTTATGAGTTCTTTGTGGTTTTCAAACATCTCTAGCCGTTTTTTGAAACACCTTTATCCTGAGTTATTCGAAAAATAATCGTAGCAGTCGTAGCTAATTGTAGTTGGTTCGATTCTGCGAAATCCACCACACTACGATATGAGCTGATATGATAAATAGAGCTAAATAGACCATGCCAGCGGTTCTTATCATAACTTAACGTAAATTGCGTTTATCGAATTGCCGATCAAAAACCCGACAATTTAGGATAAACTTATTTCTAGAAGATTCCATAAACTTTAATAAAATCGAGACTCCGAGACGCCGAGACTGCTTCGCGGAAAAATCGAGAGCGCGAGATTCACGGAACTGCTCGAAAAACGAGACCGCGAGACCCGTGAAATCCGACGAAAAATTTTGCGAGACCCGTACTTTTTGACAGACCATTCGCCACCCCTTTACTTGAGACAGCATTGCAACTCATTTGCTTCAGTTTCTCCAAAATTTAATGCTGTATTTAGTGAGTCATATTTACATTGAATAGAATTGGAATGATGACTGAGGAATTGAAATCCATCTTTCTAATTCAGCAGAGAAATCAATCAGTTTGTTCATTACATAAGGATGAAATTGTGAAGGATACAAGTATATCTGTACTTTACATTTCTTCCCCATACTTTTGCCTATTTAATAATTTTGGTTCTGAGGCTATATACTACCAAAAAGCAGTTCACTTTGTTGTAATGTGTGCCAGGGCCATTCTGGTGATGCGTCAATACTGCAACATTAATTTTTGTGATGCTTCCAAAATTCTTAACCGTGGAACTATCGTCAAATCGCATCAATCAAATATTATTTCCTCAGACATATGGATGTATTAGGTCAAAATTATGTACTTAAATGTATTGTGTGGTGTAAAAGGCATCATTTCACAGTACATGTAGCTATCAAACATAGAGCTAGCACTCATTGGGTATATATTGATGATCTGTGTGTTCCAGTTCAACATTCAAGATCTTTTAAATTGTCATCCTAATGGTTGAGTTTTTGCGCTATTTGAAAAGTCTTCATTTATAATCAGCAATGATTTGCAACCAAGTTCATTGTCTTGTGAAACTGTCCTGTTCATATGAGAAAGGTCTGATTGCTAAACAATCAACAGATGAGATGCTTTTGGAACCTAACAACTGCAACTTTCCCTCTTGTGATACTGATGAAAGGTTAAATGCAAATCATGCAGACAAAAGAAAGAGATGATCATAAGTAAATATAGAGCAAAATTCAAGTGTAAAGAAATAAGTCAAACAGAGAAAAGGCTCACATTAGATAAACAAAAGAAGTACATAAAGATCATATCCGAAAACTGACAGTATCATTTCAAACATTGCTAATCTGTCAGTTTTGCTTGTTGGCACTTTACCGGTAGGTATATCTAGTAAAATTTAATAAAGCACAATCATAACAAATCTGAAAGGCATCACATTAACTCTGGTTTATTGAAACATTAAATTTATTGGATGGAGTGAAGTTGCTTACGACATGCAAGTACTTAGAGTATTCTACAGGTATTTGGGGTAACAGTAGTGTACTGTGACAAGATATCACGATAGGACAATAAACATACACATATCATTTGTATTCTGTTGTAGTCATAAGGGATCTGAGAGATTTGTGATCAAGTGGGGCATGGGTACAAATAAACTAAAATTTGGGTTCAAATCAATGGAACAAAAATTAATAGGAGCAGTGATATCTGGGTAGAGGCCTAAGTTTTGCATTGCTTTATGGCAGACAAGGCCATTTCAAATCGTACCTCCTAGTCTTCAGTGCACTGAGGGCCATCAACCATATGGTCAGGAGGGACCATCTTTATGGACTCTATCCTAGCAACTCCAAATCGCCAGTGTAAATGAAGGCCCATTTACACTATATATAGAAAAAACCAGGGCGAGACCCATTTAAAAGTGGTCTGGACCAACTTCTTTTGCGCTTGACTCAGGTAACAATTAGGTTTAGCTCATGAAAGAAATGGCCTTAAGGCCCCATGGTTTGCACGCTGTTTACACTGCTGATTCCCAGAATCAGGAAGAGACTTTTACCCATAAAAGGGGTCCGGACTCATTTCTTTCCGGTTTTGGGCCATAGCTGCCTATGGCCCCAAAACCAGAAAAAAGCTGGTCTGGATCCATTTCATAAAAACCTGGTGTGGATAGTTTACTTGGCAAAAATATATGGTCCATACCAAGTTTTTAATGGGTCTAGACCCAGTTTTCCTTGTAGTGTAAGTGGGCCTTGAGATGCAATTTTGATGCAATTTGTATTGTAACGGACTGTTGTGTGACATAGTGCCCAAATATGGTAGCTCCATATGAGGGCATGCCATGTGATCGTTAGAGCAGAGGAGATTGTAAGAGTGTGTGGCACGCGGATGATATTAAAAACTGAAGAATTAAGGGTTCTTCGCGTTCCATGTTAGCAAACCCAGGGTACAGTAACAGTATCATAGAGGTTGCAGACATGTTTGAAACTTGATGAAAATTTGGCACAATTTTTGACAACTTAGGGAGGTAATTTGACGGAGGGATGCAAACTAGAAGTGCAGTGCTTTCCATTTTAATCTGGCAATTGGAAAGCTCAAGGACAGTCGTTAATAGATGAAGGTAGTTTATCCTTTCTTTTTTTCTTTTTGCTTCTAGACTTTTTGCATATTACATGTATGATGAACAGATTCAGTACAAGTTTGAAAAACTCGTACGTCAAAGGAATCACCAGTGAAATGGTTTGAAATACACTTGATTGCATCTTGTTAAATTACCAAAAGAGCACTTCATCTATGATGTCTTAATTTCAACAAGACTGATCATTTTGGAATTAACATGCCAATATGTTGGGTTTTCTGCAGTGCTGGAAGATGTCCAAAAGCAAAGGAAAATCACTTTGGAGGGTGTTTAAAGATAGTGCTGCAAAACCATTTCAAGCAAGTGAAAAGAGTGAACCATCTGGTAAGAAAGATCTGTTGTCAGTGAATTAGGAGTAGTATGTTAAGGGAAAGTGCTTCAGCAAATTTTGCACAGTCTTGAAAAGTCCTAATGAATTTCAGGGGAAGTCCTTTAACTCCGTCTATTTAAAGTCCTTGAATTTCTTTGTAAGTCGCAGAATTTTTCTCAACCTTCGAATGTGGTGAAGTCAAAAGCAAACTAAGTAATTCTGTGTAGGCTTTAGTAGTATTCTTTTTCTAACCTCGCAGACCTTGCAAACAGTGCAAAATAATTAAGTGAGTCCAAATGCAAGCCAAAACTAAATTGATAAGCGATTGTGTGCAGCATTTCATGCCCTTGCGCATGCCATGTTTTTTGTCATGGTGGAGTTATTTGGGCTTTGGAGAGCTCTTCCACAGCAAATAATGCCAGGAAAGAGTTGTCAGTTAATTCTCATTACGCGGGTGCCAGGGGCAGCCACGGTAAAGTTTGCGTTGATTCTCCATTTTGTTCGTCGTAGTCGCAAATTGCAACACTTGTTCTGATTGGCTAGACGTTTTATTTTGTGTTATTTTATGGTATCTACTGTAATATCAAGCTTGAAGTGACACTCCCTCTTTTCGTGAAGAAGACGTTGTGGCAATATATTAAGGTACAGTTTGCCGATAAACATTTTGGTCTTGTTTAGGTGTCGCTTAACGACGCCGCCGTGGACTGGGGCAAAGGTTTTGTGTAAACGCGTTGTTTCGAGTGCGGATTAGTGTGATTGTATGCAATTGAATGTGTCGCAAGTTTCAAATGGTGTGCGATACTTTAAATCATGTCAATATCTGACTGAAAATACTGAAGTGCTGAGTCGACTAGAAGATAACTGAACTGGGGAAATCTGTAGGAGAAGGTATGGTTTAGTCTTGGCTTTGCTTTATTAAAGTCATTGAATA
Organism: Astreopora myriophthalma; assembly: GCA_014634185.1. Taxonomy (NCBI): domain Eukaryota; kingdom Metazoa; phylum Cnidaria; class Anthozoa; order Scleractinia; family Acroporidae; genus Astreopora; species Astreopora myriophthalma. The sequence goes on along the minus strand of BLFK01000390.1, from coordinate 1,319,623 downwards.
TATAATATATAATATATAATACTGTGAATAATCGAAGTTATTTGAATGACCTCATTAACCAACCGGTGTCCTACTTGTTCCATTACATTTTGTAATATGGTCTTCGTTTGAGTTTGTTTATTGAATCTTTTTAAGCACGTTGTGCGTGCAGTGATGCAAATTTTTTTGTGGTTACAGTAGTTCTTGGGAGGAATGCAGTTGTCAATTTCATGCATGCAGAAGAATTCTTTGTGCTGATCAGCTAGTTTCTGTTCACATTTGCCCAGTGGTCTGAAATAGTTTTAATCAAACGAAATTTGTAAGTTCAGTAGAACCTGAAATATAAATTATTGGATATGGTACATTAATTTGAAGTTGTACATTTGGTAAAGTATATTTGAAGTATTTAGACTGCAAAGTTTCAATTGAGCCGAATATCTCATTTTTCTGTTCACATTGGCCTAGCGTGTCAGAAAAAATTGTAACATTTCAACAAGCTCAATTTTATTTTTAAATGCGATTTCGAACAAAGTTTTACGTTCAGTAGCACCCAAGATATAAATTGTCGGATGTCCCACATATAATTGGGTCGCACGCTTGCATATTAAATATTGACGTTTGTTTATATTATATTCTTTGGACAACTATAACTCTTCAATGAATTGGTTATTCATTCCCCGTATTACCTATGAAAGCAATTTTTTTTTTACATGGAAAAAGTAAAACTGTGTTGTATGATCTTTGAGAAGATAGTCCAATAACCCTAAGTCACTGTGAAGGCAGGCATTTGCTGGGGAGGGTCTGGTTGTAAAAAGGCAAGTGAATCAGTGTAGTGAGGGTAAATAATAGATAGCAGGCAAAGAATACATTGCTACTGCACGGTAATTGGAGATTTTTGGGATTTCAAAATGTACAAGGAAAATATTTACGAAGGTAGCCCCAAGTGGTGTTTTCAAATTAAATGAAAATGCTTCCAGTTCAAGTTGACAGATTGGAATGCCACAATGTGAGCAGTTTGAACAGACGGCAAAACATATTTTCTTCAGTTAACACCTGAGTTAAGTTTAAAACTCATGTATCGGCGTCAACGCCTCCAGGCATCTTGTTGGTTATCAAACTGAAAGACAATAGAAATGGCTCAGGCTATTTACATTTTGCGTTATGTGCAATAAACTATTATTTAGTTAACAAGGATGGATGAGAGTGCATGACGCTCACATGTGGCCAGAAGCAAAGATTAGGCAAGCACAATAGGCCATTTCTGAGTTCAACTCAGCCTCGTTTTCAAAGCGAGTCTAAGTGTGAAAGTTTTGCCATGGTAATTAGTTTTACTTTGCAAGTTATGAATTAAAACTCATTTTAATAAGAAAGACTTCACACTTAGACTGGCTTTGAGAGAGAGGCTGAAGCGAACTCAGAAATGGCCTATTGAGCCATGGACCACACGTTGACATCCCATGTAGGATGTTGGAAGAACATCCCTTGAAGTGGTTTATTGTGCCTGTAAACCCCAGAAATAAATGGTCTATTGCATTTATATAAGAAATGGATCTGAAGGTTAGATGAGGCGACTTCCTTGGCGACTTGAAATTAATGCAACTTTAGCTTATGTGTTTTTTTCTCTTTTGTTGGTCTTGATAACGAACAAAAACAAAGTTAGTTTTCAAGTTATGATTATATTATCCTCCTGATTATGAATTGTGTTAAAGCAATGCATAAAATTGTGTTGGGATAGGAGGGGAAGGAGTGGAAAGTAAACTATTAGATAAGATACATGTACTTCATTTGAAAAGTCCCTCAAGCAAAACGTATGATACAGACGTCTCCGTGCATGCATACCAGTCTCATGCATACAGGCCCATTTCTCACATACGGAGGGGGTGAATAGTGGTTGTAAGAAAATTTTCTAATCCATTCTATTTTCCTACATGACAAGATCTGCACTACTTTATATATTAGTCAACCTAACAACAACATACTGACCAGGCCTCGGTTGCTCAAAAGGTGGATAACGCTATCCACCGGATAAATCGCTGCTCAGCGGATAAGCACAGGCAAAACCATAGTTGACTTTTCCAGTGGACAGTGATTTATCGAGTGGATACTACGAAAATCACCGAACTGTGAAATGGGCCCGAATTTTCTTATCACTGCTCCGCCCACTTTCTTCTACTGCCCCGCCCACTTTTATCGATGAATTCCAAGAATTCACGCGCCCCACGTGAACAGCTGTTTGTTCTGTACGAAACTGAACTCGCGTCGATCGCGGCCGGTTAAAGTTAGCTCCACTTTAGTTTGAACAAGATGGATAGATATGAATTTAAGGTCAGAGGTCCAAAAGAAAAATGTGTAAAGCTTTTTTTGTCATCAGAGGAAGTTAAAACATTATGCATGGAGTCCTTGCTAGATCGTATCTTGACAAGATTTACTGGCCTTCGCGGCAAGGAAGTGAGCTTAAAATTTGCAGACAACAATGACTGGATCGAGCTCCCCGCAGATGACTTGGATTCATTTATCGACATGATAGAAACTGCGAAAGACTCCGCAAGAGAAAACCTCAAGGTGATTGAACTAAAGATATTGGAGCTAGCTCAAACTCCACAAGAAACTGCTTCACATAAACGACTTCGCACTTCGCCATCGCCATCGCCAAATGGAAATCCACTGTGGCGGGAAGAATTCATGAGCGTGGTAACGGTAACGGATTCATCGATAAAAGTGGGCGGGGCAGTAGAAGAAAGTGGGCGGAGCAGTGATAAGAAAATTCGGGCCCATTTCACAGTTCGGTGATTTTCGTAGTAGTGATTTATCCAGTGGGTAGCGCTAACCATACCCACAAAGTAATCTGATCGTGTAGGCAGAGTCTGGAATCAGGACCCAAGTACTCAGTTGATCCGCAATCCATGGTATTTTATAAATCGGCAAATCGTCTTGATATATCGCAAAATTCTACAATCCCTGTGGTCTTTAGGGTTAAATCCACTGATCTGTACACCTATCCACCTCACTTTGTCACACTAGCCTGCAAAATTAATCCAGACTACTGGTAGTTACTACATTGTGCTGTGGGGCTACAACATTAATTATTTTTTCTTTTTTGTGTTATTTCGACCACTAGTTGGTCTTCCACTTCTTTGAAAGGCTTAGCTCTGGCATTTCTGTGCAGGCACTAACTATATCAAGATTGATCAGGCTTGGCTAACATACTGTCAGTTTCTCCATTCATTTTGTTGGTGTTAGTGTCAACAATTGTTTTCCTGTAACTGGAATTGCCTCATCTTTAAAAACTTGGCATGTTTTGAATAATTTAGCCTACAAGAGTCATTAACTTTCTTCTTAAATGTTAGGCATGTGTAGACAACCAGAAAAAGAAATAGACTTGCAAGGGAGAAAACGTCAACACAAATTAGCCGAGTCTGAGCAAACCAGAGAGTGAACTGGAGTTTAAGCATAGCTACGAGAGGAGTAAGATAGGATAATAATGCCTGCATGCTACCTTTCAAGTTACGAGCATGAACAAAAAAATCTTTTATGACCCTTCTTTTAGGTGTTTGTGATGGAAAAACCAAGTACGCGTTGTTGTGTCGCCTTCTTGTCAGTTTCGGCTCAGAAGTGTTGAGAGATGTATTTGACAAACAGATTCCACCACCAAATCTTTGCAGCATCCTAAAACGTGATTCAGTGCACTCCACACTTCTCTCTCTTCGAAAGGAAGGCATTTTAAATGCAGTGCATTGGACTAAACTGTATCCCACTGTTCCCTCGTCAGTGTCATCTGCTGGCTTTGACCCAGCCCTCCTGATATTGCTTCTAAGGACAACCTGCAAGCTGAGTCCTCCAACAGCTGGCTGGGATGTAGCTCCCCATTCAGAGGAAACCAGCTGTGAGTCTGACATTGCACGGCTAAAGTATTTCATGAATGCTGTATTTGGGCATAGAAAAGAAGCCTCTGTTAGTGATGCAGTGTTCAGTAACTACTGGCAACAGATCCGAAACACACTGGTGCGAATAGGAGGAACTGAGTATGAAGATGCCATTGACGAAATGAAGAATCAAGAATTGAGCCCTCTTGATAAGGAACATTTCTCGGCCCTTCTGAAGCAGTGGAAAGATGAGGAAGACAGGGTCAAGGACCAACTGAATGAGTGGGAGAGTGCAAAGAAGACTTCTGGAGAGCTAGGTGAGCAGAACAGAAGCTGAGCAAAAATAGTAGTGAAGACTAATCCTCTGTATTTACTGATTCTGGAATGACTTTTTACGGAAAACTTGTTTTGGGGTTTTTCTAGCACTTCCGTCACGTGAAATCTCTCGTGAGCTTGAAAACAAAACAAAAACTAAAAACTAAAAAAGAGCAAACATTTGAAGATGGGGAGGAAAGGGGAAGGAAACTGGAAGGGTTATTTTTCTGCCTCTCATCCCTCCCATGCCTCCTCTTTGTTTCTCTTATTTGGACAGAAAAGGAACCAAATTACTTGCTACGCAGGTGGCTGCCACCAAACAACATTACCAAACAAGTATTCCAGCAAAGTCCTTCAGGAGTAGAGTTTGGTGGCGAAGCTAGCCATCTGGAAGGCTGTCGCCACTTCTAGCGTTGCACTGTTATTACAAATTTTTAGAGTCACTTAAATGAAAGCAAATTCCATGCCACCAAAACCAGTGCTTACAAGTTGGTTTCTTCCAAACGTACAATAAACGCAAAGTGATTAAGTTTTCTGAAAAGTTTTATAGTAAAGGATTTGACATTAGTCCGTGTTTCGTCAAAAAAGATAACGGTCGGAACTGAAAACCCAGTGCAACTTCACCACCATAGTTTTCATAGAACTATGGAAAAGAACCTTTCTGGGAAACCAACAACATACTCCACTCACGTGTACAAAGCCTGGTCTCATCGGTCTCATCGGTCAAGGACGACTTCTTTCTTCTTTGCACCATCCTCTTATCCCCTCGGCCCCTCCCCCTTTCGTTTACTGCAAAAACAAACAAAGAAACAAAAAACAACGACAACAATTGGAAAGAGAACGATTGCGACCAGAGCCGAGTTGTTCCAAGGAGGGTTAGCGTCAACCCTGGGTTAAGTCCGATTGAAACCCCCATAGGTTGTCATGGTATTTAACCCGGATTAGCGCTTACCTTGCTTCGAATAACTCGTCCCAGGGCAGGGGTGTAGAGAACAATTTAATGTCTACTGGGCAGGAATTTAAGAAAACCAAAAGGCTCTTTTGGCATTAACTCCAGCTACTGGTATAAACTGAGGTGTGAGCTCTGCCGGAGGACGATGCTGGGGGAACTCGAACTCTGAAGACGAGGACTCTGCACTTAACGCACATGAGAACGCATTAAAAAACTATTTCATAAATTGCACTCCGCTTCTTGTTGTTGTTGTTTTTCCCTTTCATACCAACATTAACGTGGCGAGCAGTCAGTCCTTCAACAAGGGCACCGCTTCGCGGTAGACGTCCTTGTAAAAACAGTGCATAGTACAAAGAATTATACCTTCTAAAGACAAATGAAGTTCACATTTTCTTTTCTGTAGGTGTGCCATATCCTACCCATGTTATAGAAAGCATCCGCGAGATCTACAAAAGACGTGAAGGAGTCCTTCAGCCTTTTCCCTGGTGTGAAGACATCAGCTTTCGTCTGGATGATATTTTTACTCGGTTAAGAATTGTGAGCAAAGAGAAGAAACGAGGAGCGTTGACAGATGAAGTCACCAACATGACAGGAATCTTTCGAGCGCACAAACACTGTCAAAGGCCACGAACGGTTTTAATCGAAGGAGATCCTGGCATGGGAAAGACAACGTACAGTCAAAAGCTGGCATACGACTGGGCAAATAAACGCCAGCAATGGGACCAATCCTTCCCAGATATTGAAGTTCTGCTGCTTCTGAGATGTCATGATATCAAAACTGACATCTGGGAAGCTATTGACGACCAAATTCTGCCTGATGATGTTGACGAAGAAGCCAAGCAAACTTTCTTTCAATTCATCCGTGAAAATCAATCCAAGGTCCTGTTAGTACTTGATGGGTTAGATGAAGCGGATGCAACAAATTTCGACAGGTATATTAAGCTTGTCGAAAGCAAAGTGCTCTCTAATTGCCACATTGTTCTCACTTCTCGTCACGAGGCTGGAAGGAAAGTAAGGCGGTTCTGTGACACTCTGTGGGAGATAGTAGGATTTACCAGGCAAGATGCAGAGAGCTTTATCCTCAAGTACTTTGAAAATATGGAACATTTATCAGAAAAGCTACTACAAAAGCTTTGTGGTGATTCGAGGGATGGACAAGATTTAATCGAATTGACAAAGAATCCCCTGAACACAGCTTTACTCTGCGTTCTTTGTGAAGATTTCAAAGGAGTTTTTCCATCAAATAAAACTCGACTTTATGTTGAAATTGTACTCAGTGTTCTGACAAGGTATGAAACGAAGAATGGCTTGTCAAGCAACAGTGAAGATCTACTTGCAGTTTACAAGGAAGAACTGATAGAATTAGGACGCTTGGCGTTGCAGTCTTTAATGAAAGGAGAGCTGTATGTTGACGAGCGCATCTCCAATGTATTAACGAAGTTTGGCTTTCTGTCAATCCAGACTGGTGGCAGCAAGAGGAACCGTTCGGTGCGCTATGGGTTTCTTCACAAGAGCTTTCAAGAGTTCTTTGCCGGTTTCTATCTTGCTCATCAGATTCTTAACGGAGAAATTGACTGTAACTCAGTAGTGACTGATAAAAGGTATTGGCATGAACTGAGACAAGTAGTTTTGTTTATGAGTGGTATTATATTCTCGCAATCAGAAGAGACTGCGGTGTCTCTTGTAGATAACCTTGCAACGCATATTTCTGATGATCTGCGTGAATTTTGGGACTATAGCCAAAATCTTAAGTTTACTTTTGACTGTATACTGGAATGTGAAACCCATTTAGAAAACCTTTGGTCCAATTTGGTTAATACCGTTGGACGTAGCCTTAATCTTGAACGCGTAGCTGCAAGGTTTAATTTTAGAGCAAAACACGTGGACCTTTTATGTCAAGTTTTGAAAGTTAACACCTGTTTGACTCATTTGACTTTTTGTGATAACGAGATTGGTGCTTGTGGCGCTGCATCCCTTTCTGAGGCTCTGAAAGTCAACACCTCTTTGACTAATTTGGATCTACCTCATAACCATATTGGTGATTCTGGCGCGGCATCCCTCTCTGAGGCTCTGAAAGTCAACACCTCTTTGACTAATTTGGATCTACCTCATAACCATATTGGTGATTCTGGCGCGGCATCCCTCGCTGAGGCTCTGAAAGTCAACACCTCTTTGACTAATTTGTATCTGTTGTATAACTGGATTGGTGAATCTGGTACTGCATCTCTCTCTGAGGCTCTGAAAGTCAACACCTCTTTGACTAATTTAGATCTGTCGGATAACCGGATTGGTGATTCTGGCGCTGGATCCCTCTCTGAGGCGCTGAAAGTCAACACCTGTTTGACTAATTTGGGTCTGTGGACAAACCGGATTGGTGATTCTGGCGCTGCATCGCTGTCTGAGGCTCTGAAAGTCAACACCTCTTTGACTAATTTAACTTTGTATGAAAACGAGATTGGTGCTCGTGGCGCTGGATCCCTGTCTGAGGCGCTGAAAGTCAACACCTCTTTGACTAATTTGGATCTGTGGACAAACTGGATTGGTGATTCTGGAGCTGCATCTCTCTCTGAGGCACTGAAAGTCAACACCTCTTTGACTAATTTAACTTTGCATGGAAACGGGATTGGTGCTCGTGGCGCTGCATTCCTTTCTAAGGCGCTGGAAGTCAACACCTCTTTGACTGATTTGGGTCTGTGGGAAAACCGGATTGGTGATTCTGGCGCTGCATCCCTTTCTCAGGCGCTGAAAGTCAACGCCTTTTTGGCTAATTTGAATCTGTCGGATAACCGGATTGGTGATTCTGGCGCTGCATCCCTCTCTGAGGCGCTGAAAGTCAACACCTCTTTGACTTTTTTGAATCTGTGGAGAAACCGGATTGGTGCTTGTGGCGCTGAATCCCTTTCTAAGGCCCTGGGCGTAAACAGAGAAGTGAAAGTATCCTACCGTAGTGATGATGATGATTATTCTGACGATGATTAATATGATGACGATGATGACGATGATTATTGTTATGAACGCTCAATGATTTGTTGTAGTCTAACCAAAATAACCACACATTTCCGATCAAATCAAAAGAACAAGCCTTATAGTCTTTATCAAATCGATCACGTAGCCTGTTTCAGAGTTAGTACCTTCCGTGCCTTCAAGACTTAAGTTTCAAGTAGTTCTCCTTCAGAGGCAAGCGAAGGACTGATATGTTAGTGTTAGCTTTGTTCCTTGTAATTGTTGGCTTTAGTCGTTTAGTTTTCCAGTGGTTAGCTCCGCCTTAATGGTCGTTGCAGAGAAAGAATTACTTATTGTATTACTAGAAATTTGTTTGCAAGTATAGTGTCGCTAGCTTTCATAGTTTTCATATCAGTCGAGTATGTAATCGCCACGTGGAACTAAATGCTCGCGACAAGTTGTTCTCAAGTAGCTTAAACCTATTATATCTTAATCAAATTTCACTTTACGGCGTGAACAAGATTACTGGTGTGAAGGGAATAAAATCAAGTTATAATTCTACACCGGAGACCTCTATTTCCGCAAGCCCGTAAAATAGTCCTTGCTATCGTGCTTTAACGGGCCTTAGTCACGACACCTCTTGGTGTCATCCTTGAGAGTCGCTTGCCGTTACAATTATGATGACGATGATGATGATGATGATGATGAGTGATTAATATTCCGGGGAATGGTGGTGATGATTATGACGGTGATTGTGAACTTTAGATTAATTGTGGGTATTATGCGTGGTACCTTAAATTTGAACAGCGCAAATTAGAATTGGTGTCATCCTTTATTGTTTAAATCCATTAAGAGAAGCCCCTCTTTCACTTAGTCCGTCACCGTGCGCGATGGAAAAAATACAGCTGCGTGGAAAAAAAATAAAAAGTGACCGCACGAGATTTTGGTTAAGAAGTGCTCGAAAGGAGCGACTATTGACATACGACGGTCTTAGGAAAAGAGGGATTGCTCGCTCGTAGTCTTGTTGAAACAAAATTAACCCATTGCGTGTAAATATACTAACTCTATTGGATGTAAATTACCGTTTTCCAGTTAATTACGTAGGCGGTCTGAGAATTGGAATTTGCTTCTCGACTGAATAAATACGACTTTCTTCCTTTGTATTGCCGCCCGCCACGATTAGCAATGCCATTTTGCGGGCAGGGATCATTGCGTAAATTAAAAAAAAAAAGTTGAAATTGTTAATAATTATAAATAATTGAAATAATTGATTGAATAAATTGAATTGAATTGGTTGTTGTGATTTGGATGTGTCCGTGTACATGGGTATGAGTTGTCTCAAGTACGCATGGTTATGAGTTCCAGAGCAATACCAAATATTGAAAATATGTAGGGAGACTTAGGGTGCGTTCCTTTGGGATGATCCAGATCAGGATCAGTGATCCAAGATCACGAGGATCATGGTGTACCAAAGGAACGGACTTTGGTTCGTACGATCAGTTACCGCGACAGTAAGCGCGAAATATCGCCGAGCGCGTGTCAGCGGAATGCCTAAGCGCGCGAAAGCGCTAAAACAACCTAAACGTAGGGCGAAATAGCAAGAGGTCGCCATGACAAACAAACAAATGAATAGCCAGTAATAATATCTCAAGCAATGTTGTTACAAAACAAGAGGTTCCATCACAGGCATCCCAAGCTCACGTTTAGAGAAAGCGAAGAATTAATTATCTATTTATTCTGTATTCGAAATTTTTATATTTTAATTGAATGAATATGTAATAAAGGTTGAGGGGGAATTCTTAAAAAAAAAAATTATCTATTTATTTATATAGGCTGTGCGAGTTGGAACGTGACCTTTCATCTTTCGCGGTGTTAGGTTACACGAAAACCGTTGAGAATTTGAGCGCTTTATAAGACGTTGTATGGGGAATAAAATATCGTTGATTTACAACGCTAAATACTTTAAATATCCACGTTTTTTAAGTAAGATGACTCAAACAAACTCACATCTTGTGTGTCCGTTGTGCTTTTTCGGTATTTTCGCTGTTTTGGGCTTTTTATGCCACCAAGACTCCTTGTCTTCAGTGCTCTGAGGGCCATCAACCGAACCTTCAGGAGGGTCTATTTTTATGGACTCTACCCTAGGAATTCCCAATGGCCAGTGTAAATGAGATGCAATTTTGGTGTGATTTCATTGCTATTTGTTGCAGCAATATTGTAGAAGTTGCAAACATGTTGAAATATGATGCAACATTTGGCAGTATTTTTCACAACTTAGACTTTGCGAGTGAGGGATGCCAACTGGAAGAGTAGCGTTTTCCCTTTTCATGCAAATTGGAAAGCTCAAGTACAGGGATTGATAGGCAAACTTGGCTGGTCCTTTTTTGTTTTGATGGACAAATTCAGTGCAAGTTTGAAAAAAAAAAAGTGTGACAACTCGTATGTCAAGGGAATCACCAGTGGAAATACATTTGGTTGTGTGTTGTTGAAATACCAAAAGAGCGCTTCATATATGATGTCTTAATCTTGACAGCACTGATCATTTTGGTATTAACAATCATGCCAGTATGTTGGATTTTCTGCAGTGTTGGGAGATGTCCAAAAGCAAAGGAAAATCACTTTGCAAGGTGTTTAAACAAATTTCAAGCCAGTGAAGAGGGTGAATCCCACACATCTGGTAAGAAAGATGTGTTATCAGTGAATTAAGAGCAGTATGTTATGGGAAAGTACTTGGGGAGAGATGTTGCAGCGGCGATAAGTAGCTTCAGGCTTGTTGATTCTTAGGGCCTGTTTACATGAAGGGAGGGTGCCCCAGCTAACTGAGCTACCCTGGGAGAGCCAACTTCTCATATGTTTCTTTAGAAAATGCATTGAAGCATTTACGTGCTAGACAGGGTAACCTTCCTTCTCGGGGCACCCTGTCTACTTGCCTGAGGCACCCCTCTAGGTGGGCTATCTTTTTGCCATGTAGACAGTTCATGCCGGGTTACCCAGCTAGCCGTGGTGAGAAGACCGCAATAAAATGGCGGCACAAAGATTTGCCAGTCCATTCGAAAGTTCTCTTCCATTCTGCCTCAGACAGAACACTGTTGAACAGATTTTGCCACCACTGATCTGTTCGGCCTGGATTTCGCCACAGTCTTCCACGGTGATGAACAACCCCAATTTTGAACGTGGTGAGCTTAGCTAAAGCAGCGTTATATTCCAAGGCAGCTTTTAATATTGTGCTGTAACTGCCTCAGGTGACTACGCTCAATTAGTAGAGTGCAAAATGATATCCCTAGACACTGAAAAGCGGCCGCTAGCAGAATGAGTGATAGAGTTAAACTTGCTGCCAAGTAAACTTGCTTGCCGCCATCTTGTTTGTTGTGCTTAGCGACAGCTCATGACTATCCTGCGTTAAATAAAAAAATTCCTGTCAAAATATATAGTCTTCCTCTTGAAATAATTGCATAAAATCTTGCATGCCGAGGATTCAGCACAAGTACTTTCGAAACGTGAAGAAAAACGAAAAGCGATGGTTGATCTTAGTAGCACTTTAAAGGGGGGACCTTTTGGGGGTTACCATTAATACTGTTGATAGCTACTTCCTTTCACCTTATTATTAAATAAACTGTTGTTCAATCTTATGCGCCATGTATGACGTATTATATAATTTATTATTAATTTTTATTGTATTTATAGTGTATGTGTGTACAATGTGCAATCTATGTAAAAATAATAAAATTAAATAAGACTGTTAATAGCTGTCATTATATTAGTCCTGCAGCTCTATACAAATGTTCATATTCTGAATTCCTTTTTAATTTATGTAAACTGGAAGTAATAACAGATTGTGTAAAATATGCATTCAAATGGGTTTGAGGGAGCATGCCTAAAGTTTGTTATAGCACTGCTCAATGTTCCCCCTCCTTAATTCTTTTGATGAGTTGATGAAGCATTTGTTGATGGAGAAAGTTCACAATTTTATTTTGTGGGAGACCTAATTAAAATAGAAACAATGTGTGCTGAGGACTTAATACTCTTTAATGACTGGGAATTTATGATGATGCAGTGAGTGTTCAGACAATTCAACAAAATCTGTTTTACGCTCTAGTGCAGTCAATCAAGCTTATTTAGCAATTATTTGCTGTTGTATGAATATAATGATGTTCTATTGGTTAAGTTTTACCTAAATATTAAAATTGCATTGAAAATAGTGTTCAAGCATAATGATTTTAATTAACAATCTATGATTCTACTGTTGTTATGGTGTATAACAACTGATCAACTATCAAGCTTGATCAGGTTTGGCTAACATGCTGTCAGTTTCTGTTACGGTACAAGCTCCAAAACAGGCGGGAAAGAAACACTTTATTCCAAGTACAAATTCTGTACTTTTCCGACAGTCCACGAGCACACCATTCAGCTGTCTTGTCCCAGCACACATTATGGTACCCGAAGTCAACATAAAATTCTGTTAGTGTTAGTGTCAACGATAAGTATTGTTTTCCTGCAACTAAAATTGCCTCATCTTTAGAAACTCGGCTCGTTTTGAATATTTAGCCTACAACAGTTATTTAACTTTCTCCTTAAGTGTTAGGCATTTGTACACAATCAGAAAAAAGAAATAGACTTGCAAGAGAGTGTGAAAACAATCACTGCTTGGAGTGAAATTGAAAATCGTCGATAACTTTGGAAAACAAAATTGCCCAAACATGTCATGAAATCAAGCACTGGAGATTGGAGAATTGCTCACTGCCAATCACTCAACTCTTCCTCTTCACGCTTTCTGTAGTACTGCGTTGCTTCTATCATTTACAAGCCAAACGTTTGTATGCAAACAGTATGATACTTAATAAGCAAACTAAAGCTAATTCAGTGGCATCAAAAACTGTTTAACTGCTGCTTAAAACTAGTGGTTAACTGCCTATGTACTTCGTTTATTCCTGTTGCTCCATGAGTCTCCCTTCAACTCCTCTAACGTACAGAAGCCAATTTTGCAGATTTTTTTGTTACATGTATCTTTCAATTGAATCCTCTTCTTGCCCTTCCATTGTATGTCCCAGAAAGATCTTGGGTACCTATGCAGTGGTGCAAAAAGGAGTTAGAGTAAATCAGGTTTTAAGGGCTTAAACTGGGGGGAGGAACATGGAAAATTCTGACATGAACAATGAGCAAAATGTGAGCTAACCAGAAAGCAATCAAGAATCTAACATCAGTGTCTGCTTGTTAACATTCGAGTTACCGAAATGAACAGAAAGTCTGTTACGACCCTTGTATTAGGTGCTTGTGATGGAAAACCAAATACGCACAGTTGTGTCGCCTTCTGGTGCTGAAAAAAGTGCTGAAAGATGTATTTGACAAACAGATTTAGCCAGCAGATCTTTGCAGCATCTTAAAGCGTGATCCAGTGCACTCTTCTCTCTCTTCGAAAGGAAGGAATCCTAAATCCAACGCAGTGCAGTAAACTGTATCCCACTGAACCTGCATCAGTTTCATGTGCTGGCCTTGACCCTGCCCTCCTGATATTGCTTCTAAGGACCATCTGTAATTTGAGTCCTCCAACTACTGGCTGCGAGTGACGAAATGAAGAATCAAGAATTGAACCCTCGGGATAAGGAACATTTCATGTAGCTTTTGAAACAGTGGAAAGATGAGGAAGTCAAGGACAAACTGAATGAGTGGGAGAAGGCACTGAAGACCTCTGTGGAGCAAGGTGAGATTATAGCTTTGGAAGTTTAGCCACCGTTAAAATTTGTAAGGGACACCTTTTGAGCTTTTAGCCCGGCGTTAGCTGTGGAAACTTAGGATTATATGTGACCCTTTTGAGATATGCCGACAAGGGCCTTGATTTTTTGTTTTTTAAATCACGAAAAGGCGAAAATGGATTACACTGACACGGCAGTTTTCAATAGAAGCAGAACAAGAATAGTACTTCAACATTCTAGCTTTTTTAAGCTCGAATGATCATGGCATTTAATAAAGCAACTAAGGAGTTGCAATGAAGCCTGAAAAAAACATCCAGGCTTGAACAAGACTCGAACCCATGACCGTGTGCCGAATTGCGCCGCACACTGCTGTAGCAACTGAGCTATCAAGCTATCTGGGGGGTGGTCACTTGCGAGTTTGTTGTATATCCCGTCCCGTCCGGCAAAGAAGCCTGAAAAAATCCAGTGTTGAACGGGACTTGAACCCATGCCCGCGCGATTGCGCTGCAATACTGCTGTACCAACTGGGCTATCAAGCCATCTAGGGCTGGTCACTTGCGAGTTCGTATTATGCCCCGTCCCGTCCCGCAAAGAAGCCTGAAAAAATCCAGGCTTGAACTGGACTCGAACCCATGACCGCGCGATTGCGCTGCACACTTCTGTGGTCACTTGCGAGTTTGTTGTATATCCCGTCCCGTCCGGCAAAGAAGCCTGAAAGAATCCAGGGTTGAGCGGGACTCGAACCCATGCCCGCGCGATTGCGCTGCAATACTGCTGTACCAACTGAGCTATCAAGCCATCTTGGGGCTGGTCACTTGCGAGTTTGTTGTGTATCCCGTAATAGGTGAAGGTGCAACAGAGAATATATGAAATTCATATATTTGAACTGCGAATATGAAATGGTTCAAGCTAGAATGATCATTGCAGCTAAGCAATTCACTTTGGTTTGCGGCAAGCTTTTATTGAATGTGACTAATACTAAGTTCATGGTATTAAGACCCTGGCAAAAATTTCCGAATTTCCATCGATGTGAAAGCAGTGGCTCAAGGCTCGGAAATTCTCTTTTTTTGGTGTCATTCTGGGAGAGCGTCTTTTTTGGAAATCCCATATATCTCGGTTAGCCCATAAAATATCTAAATCCATCGGTGTAATCTGTAAATTTAGTTTCTTTCTCTCCAAAATTTCTCTTCTTACCTTATGCACCTCGATGATCCTTCCTTATCTTTATTATTGTAACTTAGTTTCGGGATCCACCTACAAAACTAGTCTTAAACGAATCGTAATTCTTCAAAAACGAGCGATAAGGATTGTGAACAAGTCCAATTATGATGCTCATACAGATCCTATTTTTAAGGAACTCAATTTGCTCAAATTTCACGACGTGCACTTATTTCTGCTCGGTCAGTTTATGTGTTCTTTTAGCAACTCTAATCTTCCTTCAAGTTTTGATACTTTAGTTTACTTGAATAATCGTATCCACATCTACAATATCAGCCATGCATGTTCATTCCGCTTACCATACCTGCAGAAGAAATATCAGTCAATTTCCTATTTTCTTTCAAGGCCTAAACTCTTTTAATACTCTTAGTTGTGAGATAACTAGCTCTACATCTCTCGCATCCTTAAAAAATAAGTTAAAACATTTCTTTATTAACAACTATTTAGTTTTTAAATTCATACAATTGCCCTTGGATCATCAGCCTCTTGCTCACCCATAGTCACTCTTGTATTTTGGGAGGACACCTAATTTGTAAAGCCTGGTTCTCATATGCCGCCGCTATACCTGCGATGACCTGCGTTGTGGTCGCCGGTTGAATTGATTTCTCGTCCCAGTTGCATCGCAGTGGTGCCGCAGATGTGCTTGCGACGTATCCCCGGTAAACACGAAAAAGGGCGCCAAATCAATTGGATGGAATGAATTGTGGGATAAATTTGCCCGCTGGGACATCGCCGACGATCGCCGACTACGTTCTCATAAAATATTTTCATCGCCGGTGTTCCTGAAGAACCGCCGACATGCCTGCGAAGTTGAAATCAAGTCAACTTCGCAGGCATGCCGGCGGCAAAGCCTGCGATGGTTGTTGTTGCCGCCGGCGTATGTTCTCATATAACGGAACAGTATCCCAGGCAGTACCGGCGGCTGTGTCGCAGGTAGTTCGGCGGCATATGAGAACCAGGCTTTAGACATTGTTTTTTACCACTTGAAAAAAATAAATTTCTGGTATATTTGCGCCGCCACGTATTATCTTCTATATCTTTTGGCACGGTGAGTATCTCTGCATATCTCACTTGTCGTCGCAGTGGAAAAAGTGAATTAACAGGTTTTCTTTGTGGTTCAGGTTCAAACTAGGCAGTGGGGTTGCAATAATGCGAGATCAGTGACATGCAATTGTGGTGTTATCGTCCGTGATCACAACGACCTGATCAGTTTCAGCTGCTGCGGTGACCCGCCAAGAAAGGACCGAGACAGCACTACACCTATAGTTGTCGATATACCACGTGCAAAGTGCCTTGCGCCGGGAATTACCTTAAATAAAGTGATTCAAGGAAGTAATGTCAAATACGAGGTATTTATTTATGGAGTTCTGTTTAAAATGTATGCTGTAACAGTTGCAAATGTACGCTTTTGCCAATATTGCTTGGGCTGTACGTAATACTAGGCTAGGCCGCATCAGGCTTCTTGAGTTTGTTTTAGGTCTTACCCTTGCAGAAATTGTTTTGGTTTTCGGTCGT
>BLFK01000390.1:1230808-1245808 GCA_014634185.1 Astreopora myriophthalma | reverse complement strand
ACTGTAAGTATGATTCTAATATGCGTAAAACTATGAGTAAACTTTAAAATAACGGACAATTGTTAACATATTTAGTAAAAATCGCCTTACGTCTGACCCCAGTTGTTCAAAGGTTGAGTAGCGTATCCTCTGAATACATCGCCAACTGGTTTTGCTAGCACTTATCCGCTGGGTACGGATTTATGCGGTGGATACCACTATCCAGCTTTTGAACAACCGAGGCCAGCATAGGCCCGTTTCTCGAAAGCCCCGAAACTTTCCGGGGGCGGGGGGGATTTCCGGTGCCACAGTTCCCTCCGTATCTTGAAAAGGAAGACGTTTTAAGCCATGAAACTGTACTTTTCGTTTACTCGTTGCCATTTTGAGAGCATGTTAACAGATCAGATTTTCAGAATAAGCGGATCGCAGTTTTAAAAATTGCTTTTCGGACCCGTGAAGTTTTCGGTACTTTCGAGAAACGGGCCCCTAATGACTTCCTGTAACATATCATGGTATTTACATTACCCCGGTTTAGGATTAACGCTGCTTTGAAAAGGGTCTTTTCAGGCATTGAATCGTAGTGAAAAATCAAGAGTGATTTAGTTAAGACTTGTTCCTCTATCAATTTACGGTCTTGATCCAGCACAGTATCAAATTGACTTATTCTTAGATACACATTACGCGCGGTTTGGGGACATGACAACCTAATTTTTGCGGGAACGGGTATTCTAAAAGTAGACTCATTCGTGGCTGTGCTGGGGTGCTGGGGAGCCCACCCAGGCCATAGGAACGCTCTTACCTAATTCACTCTTGTGGAAAAAAAAAATCCATTCATTTGATATTTTCCTCAGACTTAGTTTCAGAGGAATGTTTCACGCACGAGTAAAGGTAACCAGGAGTGATTTTTGTACAGTTTGACTGGGAAAAGAAAGAAACTCCGTTTGTTGTTGGTTCTCTTCTCTTCTCTGCTCCGAGAGGATTTTTTGGGGATCGTCCGGTTTTCCCTGCTCCTCAAAAACTAACATTTCTAAAATTCCAATTTATTTCTGAACGAGGACTTGTGAGCGAGCTCCGCGGTACTCCCTGGGTAAACAAGAGTACTTTAGAATTATTACATTACGTTACATTTTCAAGTGACCGTCGAAAGTTATAGGCCATTTCCGAGTTCGCGTCAGCCTCTTTTACAAAGCGAGTTTAAGTGCTAAAGTATTGTGATGGTAGTTTTACACTGCATAAGAATAAAAACCTATTTTCATAAGAAATAGACTCGCTTTCGAAAAGAGGCCGAAGTGAACTCGGAAATGGCCTAATCACGTTTGAGATTAATACGTACGCTTGGTGATTGGCTTAAAAATCTGGCGCCAGTTTGAATGAGAAGCAAAACAAAAACCAGTTGAGACTTGTGCACGCGCGCATTTTCCCGCGCTTTGAGCAGGTTACACGTAATTGCTTCGAATTCTGATTGGCTCATCGCACTGTTTGCGGCACTTGTGATTGGTTAGGGTAATTACTGTGTTTCGGTTTTACGACAGTCAGTCGAAAAGCGCTCTAAAATCCCCAAATTTTGGATCATATATTAATGCCAAAACTTTTCTGTTTCAGAACGCCGATAGGTCAATATTCACCAGCAGCCAAGAGATCCAGTTTAGCCCAACCACCGATCATTGCACAAACCAAAGAAGCGAGAGGTGATTAATCTGATGAGTAAAACAGTTACGAACCGTGGATGATGAGCGTAACAACCTCACCTTTTCGATCCAGTCACAGAAAGTACACATACTATGGAATGATTCATTTGAAGTTTATCTGGTGATTCTTTTGGTGGTGGTGGTTTTTTTTCTTATGTATATATTTATTTGTATCAGAGGGCTGCTTCGGATTCTCGGTTTTTGGCGTTGTATCGCAAGGTCTGTTTTCCATGTTTTTTCCTCTTTTTAACCCTGAGGTTGTTTTGTTTTGTTTTGTTTTGTTTTTTCCAAAAGCAATAATTTACAGCCTATACATGAGAGCAGTTTCAGTTGAGTGTCGAAAGTAATAACGCGATTGTTTTGATTTTCGTTTGCTCTATGATTGGACTAAAAAACCCGTGCGAACGTTTCAACCAATCAGATGCAAAACTAAATCCTACTGCGACTTAGGCACTCTCGTTTTCCCGCGTTTAACGCTGGCTCCCTTTTACTTGCTTTAGGTTCTGATTGGCTGGTAAAACTACTTTGATTTGTGATTGGCTGAAGGGTATATTGGCTGGCTTCAAAACGTCGGATTGACTGAGTAATCACTTTAGTTTTGGTTTTACGACACTTAATTGAAAACCGCTCTGTCACTGTCCAACCAGCAGGACTGCGGTGAAATTTTTTTTTTAAACTCTGTTACAGTTCTTCTTAACTAGATATTCACGTTGTGTGCTTCTGAAAGATGACGCAACGGTTGACCGTTGTGTTGTGGAATGGATGGTTGCATCGACCATGTTTGAGTTTTTTGATCTCTTATGTTCTTAATTCTTAGTTTGTTATACCTCTATATAACATCCGCTAATACTTGTTATTAGGGAGCTTACGAAACGACGACGACGACGACGACAGCTACGAGGACGTCATTTAAAAATGCAAGTTCGCGTTATTAGTATCTCTTTCATGTCGTTCGGCATTTAAAATTTGTAGTAACTGGTGAGGAGTTGAACAGGTGTGAGCGGGTTAGAAGCGTAGAGAGAGAACTAAATAACGATTCATCGTCATGTGCTAACGTCCTCCACAGAACCTTGAATTTAGTCATTTCACGTCTTTGTTTAGGAGATGACAGCATAGAAATGTACCAAACTGTAAAACGCACGCGCAGAGCTTGCACAGCCATTGTTTTAGCTCACTAAAACTTCTGTTTTGTAGCGTTGTCGTTGCCGTCGACGTCGTCGTTTCGTAAGCTTCCTAATATTGTAATTTGATGGGCACACTTCTTTGCTCATTCAATCCCCAACTCTACCCCCATCATTTAGCTCATTTACTCCCCTATCCCACCCCACTTTGCTCATTCACCCCGCCCCGCCCATTTCATTCCTGACACTATAGGGGAAAGGTGAGAAATTTTAGTCTTAAATTCAAGTTCCTTTAATTTAACAAATCCCTTGAAAACCAAGGTTTACAGCGCCGCCCGGAGTCCATTTGCACGCTTTGAGAAATATTTCCATGATCGTGTCTGCCTGCTGTAAAGGGTGTCAGGGGTATTTGGGCTGTCTCAGAGACGTCCGCGGATTGAGTTCAAATGTCCTCAAACGTCTTAAGGTTTCGCTATCGAAATAAATAAGCAGTGTTCTTGGACGCTACCGTCACGAGTACGTTGTTTTGTACTCACTTAGGAGCCCATCGACCTTATCACGGCAATTTTCTCTTTTCACGGCTTAGGCCGCCATATCGACCTTTCCCGCATTCCTCCCAGTGCCCCACGGTAAGTTGTGAAACGAGGCTGGGGTGGATGACATTCAAAATGGCTGAAGCAAACATTTTTCCGCTATTTCGAATTTTATCCACTCCAACCTCGTTTCATAACTTACCGTGGGGGACTGTGAGGAATACGGGAAAGGTCTCAGTATTGACGGGCAGGCAAGGCGTTAATACGAGAACTGTAGACAAGTAGAATAAGCCATTTTACGAGCATAATTTATCCGAGCCTAATTTCAAAACAGGATAGCTTTCGTGGCAAATTCAAGGGTCCCTTGCAGGTATCACAGTTCTAAAAATAAAAGAGATACGGGAGAAGGTGTATTGGCATCCTGACTCGGTGCTTTCAGTTGAAGGTCAGTTATTTTCCACCCCAAAATGCACGAAAACTGAATTCCTAATTAATGTACTTTTTCACACGAGCTAAGAGTTAAACTGCTAGAGTGAAAGGTTTGACTTGCATTTTAGGGACGGTTGAGGACATTTTGAGCCGGAAAATCGTCATTCTCGATAAGCAAATATCGTGGGGCTTAAAGTTGTTGTTGTTGTTGTTGTTGTTTTTTTTTTTGCCAAACCACATCGATTTCTGTGTTGTATTTATTGTTGAATTAAGGTAGATAAAATGACATTTATAGCTATTGTTAACTTAATGCTTAAGAAGAAGTTTGTACAAAGTAAATGAACCCAGAGCTACAATAGCTTGAAAAACTAGCCGAGAAACTTGTAAAGCGGGTAAGATAAATTTCAGTCTTATTTTTTTGGCGGAATTGCGAAATCAATAGTTTTGTACGTGGAAACATTATTTTTTGGTCGCCTATGTTCCTCTGCCTCATACAGTTTTTCAACTTGTCCCGACATTCATAGCTGCCCTATCGGGATGTATTCTTCGTTTGACTGGGAAACATTTACAGGTTTCGGCAAAACATTCTAAACAACGGCATCACAGAGCAATGTTCAGTGGACTGTCGACGACAGTTATGTCGCTATTGGTTTGCTTTTGTAATGCTACCCTTTGTGATTGGCCGAAAAATCTCACGCCACTTTCATTCTCGGCCAGTCAGAAGCCAAAAGCAATACTAAGTGTGACCTGCACGCACGAGTTTTCCCGCCGTTTTGGCTTTGCAAACCTCGGGTTCATTCGATTTTTTTAGTCTATTCTGATTACTGGGACAAGGAAGTTACATTTTCCGTGGTCATACGACAATCAGTTGGATGCTGCTCTATTAAACCGTTCCACGAGACATACCAACATTTTACCCTTCTCTCGACCTTTGACTCCAATGTCAGAAGGAGAAACACAATTTGCCACAGGTGTAAAAAAAGAATTCGCCTTAGTTCAAACTACAAGTATGACCGAATTGTCATTCGCCATGTTATTACAGCCATAAAAAGCCATGTCGATATTTACAATTATTAACAGGAAGTGTTATGATTATTTTATAATATAGTTACACTAACCATATCAGAACATTGTAAATATGACATGTCATACCGAATGAAACTAATGTGAAGCTAAATAAATGTTTCCGTTTTTAACATGCTCCCGCTTTTTCTTTTGTTGGGCTTTGGGGGTAAACTGCGCGCTGTTACTCAAACCGAATGGTACTAATTCCTCACTTTTGGTATAGCTCAGTGATAAAACCAAATTTAATTTGATTTGATTTCTTATCAAGTCTGCCACACAATCACAATAAAAAGAAGAAAAAAAATTACAATATTAAAACAAACGCAAGAAAAAAGGTGGCGAGGAAAGCTAAAAAGAAACCATTAGGCTTTTAATGCTAGGCTTCGTCTCTGAGGACGAGAAGAAATTGAACGTACTTACATGGAAACGATAGGTAAAATTGCATACTTACACAGAATCAACCAAAGATTAAAGAAAGATTAAAGACTACGAAAAGACTAAAGTAGAGTTCTCAAATTCACATGTCAAAAACTGCAATTTCAGTAAAATAAAAGTTAAAGTACAGCTCTAAATTACAATCCAATTAACAGCTCAAAAAAATAATTTGTTTAAGCTAATTTTTATAGGAGGCAAGTGAAGTAGCGTTTTGAACGTCATTATTAATGAATTGAAATATTTGGGACCTTGGAAGCAATAGAAAATTTAAGGTAGTTTGTTCTACAAGAGGGTATATATGGAAAGCATTTCTGGTGTTATAACTATGAGTTTACCAATTATAAGTGAATAAACTACTGAGCTTAGATGGGAAGAGAGCATTCTTGTAAGAACTGTGATAAACTATGAGGGCCTCCCAGCGAGGAGGGGGGGTGGGGGTGGGTGGGGCTCCTTGTTGCCTTTAGAAATTTGTTTGTGTTCCCTTATCCCCAAAATTAATTCCGAGCTTTTTCCCATTTTTTGGATCCGTCAAGTGTTTTATGTTCCGTTGTTCCCCCAAACCCCTGGGAGACCCTCAACTCTTCCCGAACAACAATTCAGAGTGCGATTATAATTGTAACCGTCACAGGTAAAGGTAAGGTATAGTTGCTCACAAGCCACGAAGGTTCTCACGGCCAGAGCTTATCCCCGTTTCACGAGCACGAAGCGACTGAGAGAACCCCACCGTTTCCCAGCCACAGACAGCTGTGTGAGCAAAAAAAGCTAATTTGACTAGGTAAACGTGCCCTCCTTTTTTAAGCGCCCGAAATGTCGTTCCAAAAATAGCTTCGTGTCCTCTGATCCCGTGTCGGTGTACTAATCAAATGGTGGAGATGGACGCTATTACTTCCGGGGTTCTGTCAGCTTCCAGTCGGCTCAATTGACAGCTCACATGATGGAGGGGTGTGCAGCGCTATCGCACGGTCATTGGTTCGAATCGCGTTCAAGCCTGGATTTTATTTCGAGGTTTCCATGCAACTGATTAAGTGGCGTACTGCCGTAAGATAACCTGACATTGAAATGATCGAATTTGCTGTTTCTATAGTAACACGAACAAAGCTACTGTCAAATCCTTTGTCAAACAATGAAAGTGGGTATTAATTGTAATCACTCCACTCTTCGGTTACTACCTCGACCTTTATTAAGGTAAAAGAATCGAAAGAAAGTTCTGCACGAAACGATTGTAGGTAAATTACGTGTCGGCTCGGACTTAAAACACCCCAACAGCCAAGTGGAGGGCAAGAATTCACAACACTTTAACCGCGCGTCGCTTTCCGACAGAGGTGATCTAACTTTCGTCTGGAGCACAAAGAAATCTGATTCAGTCCATTTGTCAGCGTTTATAATTAGTTTGTGGATCATGGCTCAGCGACCATTGCGGCGTAAGATCCAAACCCGAGATCCTAAAACGAAAGAGGAAATCGACCGCCAGCACACATTACTAGCTGCAGATCTTGATAAAAGAGCTTTGAAAGGGAACGCCAAGATTGAGGATTGGAGACATCATAAAGAATTCACGGGGTTGAAAAAAACCGAGAAAAGGGAACGATTTCAGATTCGACTGCAGCGTAACGAGATATTAGATGATCTGAAGAAAGTTCGGCGAGGTTATACGGGACATTATGACGAATCTAAATCGCCGATCGAGAATATTCAATCCGCCTTAAGACATCAATGCCAAACACCACTAAGAAGCTCAAGGCTGGATGTACCAAATGCGTGTCCCATCAGAAAAGCAAAGTCTATGGAAGTTATGCCCGTGCAGAGGCCCTTAAGTCCAGTTTCTGGTGAAAGTGGACTTGTCCCGCGACCTAAGACATTACAATCGGTGACGAAACCATCTCTTAAGACTACTCCGAAACCAAGAAAGCAAAAACTTAGCAGCTTTAGTTAGGATACGACCGAGGGAAAAATCCGATGGCTACTCTAGCCACAGGGCCGGGGGAAAGAATTTGGAGGTGAATTTAAGTACTGTGTCGCATCGTTGCATGGGTTGAGCATCGGGAACCAAAACTGCTGATTAAAAAGGGTTGTTTTGAGCAATAGGAAATGTCGCCTTTGCGCTTTCGCTTGACAAATTTCTTGCGCCTTTTAATGTTGAAGTGAGCACTACAGTAATCGTGTGTTTACAACATCGCTCAGTGCCGGGAAATCAGGGGGAACACAGTTCAAACGTTCTTCCACTGAAAATGAGAAGGATGTGGCAAACGAATCGCTTTTGCCAAAAACTGGGGCCATAAGTTTGAGCTTGAGACTCATTTGTTCCGGCCTGATTTAGATGCAATAAGTATATGAAGAACAATACATACATGATAAGCGAGATTTATATTGTCCAGGTTCTGCAAAGCAGAATCAACGAAGACTAATCATGTACACGGGAGAGCGGCATTCGTAAATCTGTAACAGAAATCTTGGAGGTACGATGTAAATATTTTGGCTGTGCATGGAATAAAATGAAATGAAGCAATACCCTGCTGCCTAGAATCTTTCAGACTGCACAAAGAATTCGCAAATAACAAAAGTAAACCGAAGTTTAATTGCTTTCGTCATGACACTTCTATGAATTACCTTGTTTAGCGAAATTGTCGCATTTGTAAGTCGACAATGATGGCAAGTAAGTACATCGCGTCGATAAACGCTCACTGAAGTGTTGCCATAAAATTATACCAAGATATTCGCTTGTGAGACAGACATTTTGAATTTGCTTTACCGATTGTTTGGACGCTAACAACATTATCGTTACCCATTGTTTGCTTTCAGATTACCAATGAGGTAGTGGTGTCTGGATGCCTCGGACGTTAATTAGATTTCGTTAACTATATGCAAGATTTAATATTCTTGTCTTTGAACCCACGGAGAATTCCGACTTCATCACGGCCTATGATGCAAGACAGTTCGCCTGCATGTACAAGGTGGGAAAATGGCGAAGTGCCAATAACGCAGATTTCTATGGCCATGGGTTGTTTGGTCACATGACCAGCGGACGTACTGGTTTACTAAAAAAACAAACCATCTGAGTTCAATTCCAAAATAAAACATTTTCCTCCTTCAGTATGGCCATCGCCGTTTCCTTGTTGATCTTTTTTTTTTTCAACGTGGCACACGCTTGGGTGTATTCTTTTAGGATTGTTTTGTTCATTCCTATTCTGGCTTAGGATTAACAGAATGAGTGGAGTAAGGTTCTCGCGTATTCCGAAAGCGGAGTGTGACCTGAAAACTAACGCGTGGAATGGTCTGGACACGACTAAGACTGACATTTCGGCGTCCACGCACGACTTGCGCACCAAAATGATGCCAAAAGAATGCGTATTCCTTGTATCCCGGCGTGTAAATCGCACTCTGTTGATTTCGTTTATTTTGCTATCGGGAACATAATAAACAGAATAGGACAGTCACACGACTTTTGGAGGGCATATAGTTTATTTGTGGCCCGAGTAGTATCATTTGCACCCGAGCGCAGCGAGTTTTACAGAGGGCAGTTTGTCATTTGGCCGCGCGTATTGGTAATAATGGGCACTCCGTGCATTCTTATTCCGGCCGGGAATTGTCCGAAAGAAATGCACCTCTAGTTTCAAAAAAAGTTTTTCTCCTTGGATAAAATTAGTCATGGTTAAAATCCTCAGTCGTGCTGAGGATTTTCGTTGTCAGTGATTGCCTGGGTGAGGAGAGAAATTTCACGTTAGAGGATGTAGTATTGATCCTGCTGCGACTAATCCGATCAAACTAATATTCCTTTGAAATTTCGCACACGTCTGCTGTGACTCAACCTTGAAAGCCATCGAACGATTGGAAAATCTCTTTTAATTCGGGTATTTGAGAATCTTTCATCGGCAAAAGAGGAGAACGTGTCGGTCCGCCATAATACCCAAAAAACTCCATGGATTTCTTTAACGCAGGGACTCCTCCACTCTTAGTGACCTAAAGAAAGGAAACAAATTCGAGGTCAAGTATGAAAGTTTCAGCTGGCAAAAAAACAGGAGAAAATTGTGTACAATTTTCAAGAAGCAATAATGTACTGTGGATTTGAAAGGAGGCGGGGCATTAAGAGGGTGAAGGTTTAAACTTGCCGCTTTCTGTACTCCCCACTACCGCCCCGTTTTAGTGGTTCCCTTCTCTTCTTGGGGAACATATTGCTTAGGTGACATGATTGACCCCCCCCCCCCACCTTTCTTCCGCCTCCTTCGCCTTCATACACCCTTCACTTCCATGCCCTGTCAGTACAGTTCACGACCACTGTATCCCCCTCCCCTGGCTAATTACCGCTATGTTAGGAAGAATCAGCTTGTGCTGCAAAAGCTTGGCCTCTTCCATTTTGCCTTGATTGTATAGTTCATGAAGTTGACAAACTTCTCTTCCCAAGACGTTGGCCAAAGCACACACACCACCAACGGCACCTACAGTAAGAAAATACAATGAAACTCAATAGATTAAACAAAGACGGTCCCAATCTCGTCCCCAGAGCCTACCTTAACCTTACCCAGCGGAACGGGCAACGGACATTCTCAACTAGAACCACGAGTCCCTTTGGGTCCCGTTTGTTTGCGCTTGGGTGAAGTTTCGACAAAAACGATCTCCTTCCCAGAGATTAATTTTGGCCTTCATATGAAGAATTTTGTTTACACACGAACAGTTCGAATAACTTGAACATTCTTTGCACTCCGCTGATAAATGGATTCCTTGAAACGGTTTAAGTACTATTTCAAAAACGAGTGCGAGGGTTTCATCAGGTTTCCAAACGCGAGAAACGGCCGCACGCAGGCCGAGTGGTTTTATTGTTTTCGAGTGCTTGTAAACCTAATGAGCCAGAAGCACGAGTTTTTGAAATTACTCCTCCAACAAAGAAAATTAGTAGAAAATCACCATTTGAATGAGTTTTCTCAAATCAAATATTCTATTTGTCACGTCGAATGTAATCTTGTCACCTACGTGGTGGTCTGTGGTATTTTTGTATCTAATGCGGCCACGCTGTTAACTAGCTGTTTGTCAGCTCTGAGAAAATACGTTGCTTCACAAGGCCGATGGCAGAGCGCAGATTTAGGCCTGCTAAAACTAGTGAAGAAGAAGGAGCGAGTGTGCCGGGCCAGCGCTATTCCGAACTCTACCCAATATAGAAACAAATGGGCGACAGGGATTTTTGACAAATGGGGAAGAGCACGAAGTGTCAAAGTACCACCGTTCGAACCAGGCGGTCTCTTTCAGTTAAAAATTATGATCTGCACGAAGTTCAGTGCTTGCAAGTTCCTATACATCCAATGGATACTTTAAGCCTTAATTATTAGCTGACAAACTTCAGCCAAGAGGTTGCCAAACCGTCAAATTGAAGATACCCACCTTAAGCGTCATACCAGACTGTGTGCGAATACGTCGTTTCATGGTGGAAAAGAATGAAAACTTGGATTTCAATCGTCTAGATGCTTCCCACAAAAGGTGCAGTAGTGTTGCTTTATCGAGCAATTGATATTACTTATTCTGATATTTTAATAGGCCAGCTGCATTCAAGGTTATCTTTATATTTCTTATAGGTTCTCTATCTTTAGCTTGGTTTAAGGTATGTATTGTAAAATGAGTGATTATTTGGACTTGATTTAAGGTGATGTTTCACGAGCCGATTCTTAACGCCGATTTTTAATCCATGTTACACGATAAAACTCTTAACGCAACTTTGTTGCGGCGGCGAGACGATTTTTAACGCAACTTTGTTCGCAACATTTGAGCCCTGGCTCCTGCTCTACAAATCCCCGGCGACAAATATGGAGGACAATGAGTTTCGATTCTCCGTGGTGCATTTTGGGACGATGTTGCGTTAAAAGTAATCGGCGGGGGTGTTACAAACACCAACACTAACAAAATTCGGGCAACAATGTTGCTCATTTTTGAATCGCTTTAAAACACCTACAACAAGTTGCCGCAGCAAAATGTTACGTTAAAAGTCGCCCTGTGCGCCATGTTACACGAGACAACTCTTAACGCAACAATGTTGCGTTAAAAATCGGCTCGTGTAACATCACCTTTACAGGCACCAACACCAACAAAATTCGGGCAACAATGTCGCTTGTTTTTGAATCGCTTTCAAAAACCTGAACATTTCGTGAACATTTTCTACCACCTAACAGGCTTCATGGTTGTTTACACAAACTCACCGAGGTGATAGGAAGCTAGAAGAAAGCTTGCAGAGCCAGCTAAAACTTGAAAATCATTAGCAGCGGTGGCGTGAAGAATGTAACCAATCTTGGATATCTGGAAAGAATAAATGTATGCTTTTACAAATAGGCCATTTTACAATCGTTTTGTCAGTGACCTGGCGTATGAATAGCAGTTTTGTTGTTGTATTTTACTCAGGTCGTGTTCTGTTGGCATCAACCGGTTTTGGTTGATTTGGTTAAAGTTACCAATGGAACACCTCTTCAATCATTTTTGGTTGAACCACGGTTGAGAATGAGTATGGCCATTCTCAGACTTCCTCGACTTCCTTTGCCAAGTCGAGTCATTATCAAAATTTTCGCGGGAAAATGACGCCAAACGGAAAAACTTGGTGCCCGCTAACAGATCAAAGGACTCTACGCATCATTCCCAACCATTACAACCAGGTTTGGTGCTGGTTGAAAAAGTTGATCAACCAAAACCTTTTTTTCGCTAATAGAACACGAAAAAACTCAACCAACCGAAAATGGTTGATCCAAATAGAACACAACCTTAGTAGTCAGCCTGTTTTGTTTGACTTGGTCGTTGACGTTCATATTATAACCAAACCATTGCGCACGCCCTGATTGGTCAATCAGCTATGATTTATTGTGAGAAACGTGTAGTCTATTGTTTTACTTCTTTGCGCATTCGGCAAAAATTTCTGGAAACATTGTTTCCGTATCTCCTCGTTTGCAGGGTCCTGAAATTAAAAAGTGTGTTTTATTACATACATCACCACCGCTGTCCTTGAGTCCAATTATGTTCGGGTGAGAGGATAAATTGTTTACACACTGTGCTATCAGGTCGATGCCAGTGTTCGCTGGTACACTGTACAAAATTACAGGAATTGGAGAATTATCAGCAACCTGTGGAAAGAAGAAAAACACTTCTTACAACAGAAAGTAGTCGATACCAGAGGCTCTTTCACTGCACAAAAACTTCTAGCTATCTCAATATATCCAGTTTCCCTTCCTTAAATAAGGACTAAATTTCAAATTCCAGAGACACTTAGAACGGTTTTCAATTGACCGTCGGGAAAAAGTGTTTGACGGAAGTAAATTCGCGATTGTTTTGGTTTTGCAATAGTACCCTCAGCGATTGGCTGAAAAACGTCGCGCCGCAATCTCAGCCAACAGGAGGCGAATGCAAAACCAAGCAAAACAACTCCTTAGGAGCATTCGGACTTTTTTCCGAGTATGCCCGGGTCAACATCGTTAAATGCAGCACTTCAAATTGTGACTTGCCTGCACGCGTTTTCCGCGCTTGGGGTCGGCTGCGCGTATTTGCTTTGCAGTTCTCTTAACAATTATTGGACAGAGCATGATTGCGAGAATTATCAAGGCCGAGGTTTGTGTTATCTGCCGAGGCCTTGATAATTCGCGCTATCATGCGAAAACCGAATTCAATAATTGTTTTATTATGAACATCCATCAAACTGCCGGCTGGCTTGCTAGCTGATGTCGCCTTGCGTTAAAACTGTTGTCTGCAAAATGACGTCACTATTACATGCATAAGACATATTGTCTGCGAAAAAGACGTAACGAAAATTGTGCCAGTTGGAATTTAGCCGTACGCTTGAAGCAAATCAAAACTGAGATGGTGAAACCAGTGTATGGAGTAAATTTGTTTGTCTGCGTTTATCCCTATTTGCCAAGGCGTAATTCAACGTAATTACATCGGTTCGTTCTTTACGACACTCGTTGAAAATCGCTCTAAAATGCATGGACACTTCTGAATGAGTGAGCTCCCACTGAAAAGCACATTTCAAGGTTATTCAAAATAATGGTTCTCGTTTACCTTGACAAAATGTTTCTCAAGAGCTTCAACTGTCATCTGATTCTTATAAAAACAAGGGGTCACAACAAGCGCAACATCTGCACCAGCCTCTGCCATTTTCTTTGTCATTTCAATGGTGTCTCTTGTAGCTATAAAGGGAAAACAAAGGTCATCGAACTGAGGCCGAGTGAATGCAAAGTATATGGACTCAACATGACTCACCAATTCCAGTCATCAATTGAAGGGCTGGGGGATAAATGCGCTGTTACACTGGGCAATTTCTCTCGCAATTTGTCTCGCAATTTTGTTGCCACAAAAGTTCCCACGCTGCGAGACGGGTTCCTCAACAGGTATTACAAAAGGCAACGTTTCGTGCAACTTATCTCCCTTTTGATGATCACATGAAGTCAAAGGGTCATTCTCATTGGTTGATGCCGCAAAACGTTGCGACACAAGTTGCAGGATGGATGTTACACTGCGGAGTGCGCAATGTGGGGAAAATTCCTTGCAACGTTACGAGACGCGTTGCGGAAAGGACAACTCAATTCTACTTTTTGCAACGACTGCGGCAACAAAAGAATAGCGAGAAATGTCTGTGGCAGGGTATGTTTCATTGGCAATTTTTCGTGCAACTTGTCTCGTGCCTTAAAGGGCCAATGTCATACATTTCATGAAACAACAAAATTGCTTGAAAGTGGCTCATATTTTTGCAAGCAGTTTTTGCATGGCTAGTTTCTTGAAAATGAAGGAGCAACAAAAGTAGAAAAAAAAAAGAACAACAACAACAACAACAAGAGCAATGATTTGTAGGTGAATTTAAAGCCACATGCAAAATCTGAGCGACTTTAAAGCAATTTAGTTTCTTTACACTGCAAGCACTTCAATTCTAGATCAACAAGTTGACCACATAAAGGGTCAAAGATAAGTTCACGGCATTCAGGACGGGCACAGGACTCAATCAATGGGTGCATTCCTCTTCCCCTGAAGTCTCTTACCAAGGCACTTGACAGAAGCTTATTTCGTCATTTTTCTGTTCAATAGCAATCAAAGCCAATTGTAACGTATTTACATTTATTGTACTGACTGTGAAGTCCACAAGGCACATCACTGTTGTGAATATGAAAAGTTCATGGGATTTTAAAATAGCCACATTTACTCCACTGCTAGGGGAAATTTCCAAGTAAGTGGGACTCAAATTCGGGACTTTGTGATCGCAAGTCTTGTGTCGTAGCACTCGTCCATGCTACCTCCCTTGTACTGATGAGTTCGTGATGTCAGGGAAACTGAGAGAGAGATGCAGCTTGAATTTATAGTGGCAAGACTGGGACAGACTGCTGTTCATGCTAGCTGATAGCAAGAAGTGGGATTAAAACACAAGTAGAAGCAGGTGGGATTTCAATAAAGATAAAGCCGTAAGGACTCCCTTGTATGGGCTAAATAGGTATGTGTGGCTCCAAAGGGTATGGTTTTTTAGCCATTTTGGTCGGAAATAGGGTATCGATATTAACCATTTTGGTTGGAAATTGAGTATGGTTTGTGCGCTCAAGTCTTGAATTGAGTATGTTTTTTAGAAGAAGCTACTTCTTCATCATCAGGGGATAAGACCATCAACAAAAGCCCTTCTCAAATGATTGCGCCAACCGTGTAAAAGCTGAAATGGGGCATCAAATTTTTGGTCAGGTCTGAAATAGGGTGGGAAAAATCGCAGATTTTGGTCTCAAATAGGGTAAGGGTTTCAGGAAGTGCCCCCCC
>BLFK01000390.1:1193933-1230798 GCA_014634185.1 Astreopora myriophthalma | reverse complement strand
CCCCCCCCCCCCCCAACCCCCGGGAAAAAGCTTATTAAAAGTTGATTATCATAAACCTTATTGTTAAGTTGTAAACATTATTATAAAGAACTTAATAGGAGAGTGTGGAATAGCTTATCAAAAAAGTCAATTATCATAAACCTTGTTATGAAGTCTATTATTATTATTATTATTTTAAACTCACACAGCAACAAGTTGCCAAAGGAAGCCAAGAAACATCCCTTCTTACTCATCTCCTCTCTAGCCTTACATCTGTGGTACACTCACTCCTCAGTATTCTTGCTGACCCCAACAGTGCTGATATCTATATAGGGTAAGTGAAATTGATGTATCCACTCCGAGTGCTTTCAGATTTAGTGGTATTGTTCCCAGAACTCCAATTATTATTATTGTTGTTGTTGTTATTATTATTATTATTATTATTATTATTATTATTATTATTATTATTATCATCATCAGTACTATCATCATCAATATTGTTACTATTTTAGACCTTCATCCATCATGTATAGCGAACTGTCCTTGGCTTTGAAATGGTCAGGCTTACAGGCAAATAACATTGGAACTTTCTGCAATCACCTTTTAGGTTTTAAGTGTCGATTGATGCCTCAGGAATTAATTTCATTCCAGCATCTTACTAATTCAGTTACTTAATTTGTCTCTCCTACCTTCACAACCTGATCCTGCCACCACAAGTTTGCCTTTTGGAGTAAGCTCTCTCACCTTCTGCACAAGATCGATCTTCTCTTCTGGTCTTAAGTATGGATATTCACCATTTGAGCCTTGAACAACATAGCCTGTCTCACAAAAACAATGCATACTTAGGTCTTTCTTTTCTTTTTTTAAGTTCTTTGCCAAATCAACTTACATGTACCATCAAGAAATTATCTTTGCACTTGATGTCTAGGTCTTCTTATCATCTTTCCAATTACCACAGCAAGGGAGGTTATTTCAAATTCTGAGGTGGGGGAGGATCTTAAAAGCAAAAGCATGGAACAAAAAAGGAATTCTTGAAGGGGTCTGGGAGGAGGGTCAAACCAAAAAACAAATGAACACCAGGGGATAAGCACGTCAAAGTACAGCTATTCCAGCAAAAATAGCAAACTCCTTAGGCCTGACTAGCATTTCGTACGGGATACAAGCTAATACAATGCAGTGGGGGACCGCTGCCAAAAATGTTCTGTAGATTTTCCCTTGAGTGATAGGAGATGTGACGTCAAATCTCATCTCCAGTTTTTACACCATAAAAAGGTCTGCCTAGCCACGCTGAATTTTGTTCTTATTTATGAGCAGGAAACCTAAGCGATTGGAGAGGCGAAAGCTATCCGGATATCGACATAACCGGTCCGTTGCACAGACGGTCAATAAACAATTAACTTGCGACTTCTTACTCTTACGGTTAAACACGATCTTACCCCTGAAAGGAGCGTTGTTCCACTTGCTGAAATTTTCCTCAAGTTTGTCGTAGCTAACTTCTTCATTGTCTTGAAACGGTGTCACAATTGGGGGAAAAATACCGCCCAAATCTATCGAAGAACTCTTCTTCCCGGAAGCGAAAAAGGCCGGCGTGTTGTGAAATTGTCGCAATGAATTAGCCTTAAAGGTAACTGTATTATTGCTCTTGACGACTTGGACACAAGAACCTAAGCTTCTGGCGATCGAGAAGGCAACAGCGGGGAAATTTCTGCGATTCGATTGCAGGACAAGAGCAGTCGCCATTGTCCAAATAAGAGGTAACAAGAGGAGGGATTGGGAACGAATAGAACCGAAGAGAAGAAAAATGGTTGACTGCGGATTGCGGACCGCGAACCGCGAACGGCGGATTGCTCAAAATGAGATGTATATAATTAACAAATAAAGAAGCCTAAGCCGTGTATTACACTGTGATAAAACACGATGGGCATTTGAGAACACGAGGGAAACGTAGACAACACTCGCCTGCGGCTCGTGTTGTCTACATTTCTCGAGTGTTCTCAAATGTCCGGAGTGTTTTATCACAGTGTAATGCACGGCTAGGGCTTCTTCATTTGCTTTATGATATAGAGGTAATGTGGCGAAAAACAATAAAACACGCTTTTTCTATGTTTTATACTCTGATAAAACATGGGTTTTTGACCAATCAGAGCGCGCGTAGGATTCTATCTATATTATAAAATGAAAAGGACATCTACCCCATAAAAATGCTGAGGATGTAAAAAATTGCCACCAAATCACAAATAATCTATCGAAAATAATCTTTCGCTCCAGAGGTTTGAATCTAGTAGCTCTCTCACCGACGCACGAAATAAGGCCACTTTTGCTGTACTAGTCTTCATCGCATACTCACGCAGATACTTGCTTCGGGCGTAGCCTGACACGCGTAGATTTAATAAGCTCTCTCGGAGTTCTAAAAATCACATGATCGCATCTGATAAAAATAAGCATAAATAAAAAATACAAAAGTTTTTGAACGCAAAATTAGGCATTTCACATTTAAAAACAAACAAACAAACAACAACAACAACAAAAAGCAGAAAATAAGCGCATGCCCACTGGAACGAATCTCTGAACTCCGATTTGGCTACTTTTTCTTTCAGCGGTTCATCTCGTTAAGGTGCGGTTATACGGCAACATTTTCAGTTCAACTCAACAAATTTAAACACCTATTAATCATTCATGACCCTAACAGCCTATCACGTCCATTCACATCAGTCTCGTGCACAAGCTTTTAAAACACTCCCGCTCGTTTATTAAACATTAAATGTACATAAAACCCACTGGTTGCCATATGCATGGTATATATTCTGGACTATCTCTGATGTTGCTTTTAAAAACACTTTGGCTCCGAAATATCGATGATAACTAACAAGAATTCTGTTTTTGCGTCACTAACTTGTTCAGCAAAAATTACGATGCTTCACCATGACTGCCATCCTCAGGGTAAACAAACTTTCTCACATGTTTACCCTGCTGAAGAAGGCATTAATGCTGAGACGTCGGTAATTTTTTACTGAATATTTAACTCTAGAAAACTATTTTCTTTTCATTTATCATCCGCAGTGATCTCTAGAGCTAAGCAGAGCCAGTTATTTCAGTTGGAACTGAAAGAAGCGACGTCAAAGCTACGAAAACCTGAAAAATCAAATGAATTTGTTTGCTCCACACGTCCCTCACTGCTCGTCAGTTGTCTTTCGATCATAGCCAAAGGAATAAAATGAAATAACCTTCGAGAATGGAAATGTTATTTTCGACTTGACAGCGTAGCCATGATAAGTGCGGCTTTTCTATGATGTAACTTAAGTAGCGGGAAAAGGTAGATGATGCAGTAATTCCTTTTTCATAGCACATTCATCGTATTATGATTGCAGAGTTACTCCTTCAAGTATTGAATAACAAGCCACTTTAATAGACAAACGTTTCAGCTGTCACTTTGAACATTAGAGCAAATAACTTTTGACAGTAAATGAGAGCCTTTGTCTACAATTTACCTAACAACACTGAAGCGTCGATGCATTGGATTGGTCGAGACTGCGTCTTCCTTTGTACAGTGCTTGGCAGTTACATTAGCTATTCAGTCATTATGAGTGCTTTCCATTATCAGTCCATCTCAACGAGACCTTGTGTACCTTAACAACCAAGCAAAGTTAAGAGAGTTTGCCTTGTTCCGCGGTTCGGCAGAATCGACAGACGGCGAGAAACGATTGTACACATTTGAGAATGGGTTTCACGGAGCTGACAAACCCACACAAGGCTAGCAACTTGCCAGGGTTAGTAAAATGCGCTAATTAATTGCTGATTTGTATCTTGAACTATCCTAGAGCTCAAGACAAGGGCTTTTAATACAGTACATAAGTGGCTTGTCAAAACCGGTGACGGTTTTGAATGGTAGTTTAAAAAAGCATTATAAATCTAGCAGCACTTGACAAGTGCATGTTCAAAAGAAATTCTTTCTTTGGGAAAAAGTAGAACATGTTCCCGAAACAAGTTCCAAAGTCAAATGTAAGCAGAAGTAGCGTAACTGCTAAAATGTATTCTGGCTCCAAAACAGATGAATTATTGATGCAGTGTAATACGTTGTCTGCTTGCTGCATGTGTTGAATGTCAAATTATATTAAATTCTCAACGGCAGATGGAACGATTTACCGTAAATCAAGGAAACACTACTTATATCGGACCAATTTAGCACACGAGGTCGAAGGGCGAATTTCGTCTTCCCAAGTCATGGGGGTGAGCACGCCTAGCTGAAACGACAAGCTTTCACAAACTGCTGAATTCGGCTTAGTTATCACAATAAGGCCCTCCAGTTTATCAAGCTAAAATTAAATCGTTCACTTGCTTTGAAATTAGGCACTCTGAAAAGGGTTTCGTTGCGTCACAGGACGCAGATCACGTAAAAGTGTTTATGATATAAATTCAACACTGTTCTTGTAAAGCCGGAGTAAACCTGAGCCAGAGAAAAACTTTTTGCGCGCGCCAAAATGATAAAACAAGAAATAAGCTAATTTTGTACTGTTTCTTATTGGTATGCAAAGGTACCGAGGATACTGCCCACAACTGAAATATCAATGCGGCCACACATATGGGATCGCAACAGACAAGCTCACCTCGGTATGTAGAGCAAATACAATGTTCAGACCGAACAAAAAAGAGTTGAATTAATAACTTTGCTACACAATATAAAGGGTTTGAGGTTTTGTTCCAACATGTATATCGTTAGTTCTAAAGTGGTTATTTTTTTATTTTATTTACAAGAATTTTATTTCTAAGCCATCGTTGCGTACATCAATACGAGAAACGCTATTTGTCCAGCGTCGTGTACCATTTCTTAATTAATGGCATGCAGACAAAAAAAAAACAAATGCCTTAGATCGTTTTAAAAGAGGGACTCAACTTCCAGTTGATTGAATTCTGTAGTTATCAAATTTCCGAAGCTAGCATAAAACGTTAAAGCTGTTTCTGGAAAACTACAGATGGAATATACAAACACATTCGTCAGCGCGTATGAAATTAATCCGTCCGTGGTTTGCCCCATTGTCCTAAACGTTTATTGTACTTTCTAAATAAGCAAACCCCGTTTGTTTAGAAAGTAATCTAGTATTTATTTCACCGCAGAGGCACATGAGAAATGAGAAGCTTATTACAACGACTTTACCAGACG
Source organism: Astreopora myriophthalma (assembly GCA_014634185.1). NCBI lineage: Eukaryota > Metazoa > Cnidaria > Anthozoa > Scleractinia > Acroporidae > Astreopora > Astreopora myriophthalma. The sequence goes on along the minus strand of BLFK01000390.1, from coordinate 1,225,661 downwards.
CCAAAGAAAGAGAACCATATCTGCCGACACCGAATGGAAACAACAAGCTAACTTCTGCAATGCTTCCGTATTACACTGGTAAGTACATTCTACAAAAGGCAATATCAGGCCTTTTCGTTGACCACTTAAAACTTCATTTCACTCACGGGCATGGCGGCTCCTTTGAGAGCGTTCGCGTTCCTTATTGTTTATCCATTGTCTTGTAAGAACCATTGTGTTTTGTTAATGAGTTGAAATTTGAATTGAAAGACGGCTTAAGCGGTGCGCTTAATCGAGAGCACGACTGTTTTCGCTGTGTAGTGACGTCTTTTTATTGGCTGAAAATTGAAGAAACTTTCAACAGCATCCTGCTTTGCGGAGTAGCTTCTGTCCATTTTTCACGTTTGTTTTCGAAAGATGGCTTTGCGCGAAAAAAAATAACATAGAAGTATTAATATTTGTCCTGGTATGTTTTTCGGGAAAAAATACAAAATTTATGAACATTGTAGAAGTTTGGTGGTAGTATAAAATCAAGAGAATATTACGATACTCTTTATGAATCACATCCAAGTATTCATTTCATTAAAATTTGTGTTCGGTCTGCGCCCGAAAAAAGCTACACCGTCCTTACCTAGGCACGCGCGCGCCGAGTCGGTTGGCTCCAGGAGTTAAGCTTGGCGAATGTCAGTGAAAGAAAGACGAAAAAGGCTACCTGGCCATTCTTCGAAACAACAAATGTTAACCACCCATAGAACGAATCATAAATGGCGGCTAATAAATTATTCTTTTCACTTTATGCTAATTTTCCTCACTAGCCTCATTTTAAAGCAAGAATTCTTTTCAATTTTTACATGCTAACGAGGCTAATGAGGAAAATTAATATAAAGAGAAAGTAATAATTTATTAGCCGTCATTTATGAATTCGGCCTATCACTAGAAACCGTTAACTAGCTTTAGTTTCTGTTTGTCAGTGTGTTTATTTCGAAATTAATTATTCAGCTGAGGGGATTATTCGTGAGTTTTGATTTTATTCTTTTTTCCAACCTGATGACGGCGAAGATAAAGGATGGCTCCTTTTCATTAAGATTTATTAAGCGCAAAAACTAAATGAATCAACCAACAAGTAAATAAAAACGAAAAAAAAAAAAGAAAAAAAAAGAATAAAAGAAAAGAAAAAAGAAAAAGAAAAGAGACAACATGACCATCAATCGTGTATGCCCTCCAACGCAGATATAAGCCTTGAATAAACGCTCAAGGCTGGCATCTCTTTTATAGTCAGTTATCGTAATTGGTCCATTTGTCCACAATTAATCATCTCTAATCCAGAAACTAACAACGTGATCAAAATGAGTTTTGTAGTTCATCAAATTTAGATTTCCCTGATACAAGATGGATTTGTGTACAGTGTATTTGGCTTCGTTTCGTGGGCGGCACTTTAGTTTTTGAGGATGCCAGGAGACGGTAGGCAAACAGACTTACTGTATGCCCCAACAAACCATCATCTTACACAAACAGCCGAGAAGCTATTCTCGTTTCGGGTAAACGTTCATTGAGCAAAATAAATATGGAATATGTGTGCCGTTCGTACGGCATGTGAGTGTGTGTGCATGTGAGTACGGGTATTCTCTTTTTCTTTCTTTCTTCCTTTTTTTTAACCATAAGCATTACAAACCGGGCTTCAAATAGCAACAAGAAGTTCCAGTATGGCTTTGCAGAATGTTTCCATATATAAGAATGGTGTTAACGCGTTCCAAACAAAATTGTGGCATTACATTTGAATTTGTTAAGCATCTCACAGAGACAGCTGGTTGGTCCGAAGGCTCCCAGTAACAGGCTGTCTTTTTGTTTTCACTGGTATCAGAAGTCCATAACTCAGAAAGGATATGGACTTCTGGCACGCAATATACTTTATCATTCATCAGTTAATCTTTTGAATAGTTTTCTGTTAGTTTCTTTATAAATTTCAATTTTTTTCAAATCAATTGCTGACAGCAATGAAACGCGAGAAAAAAATTGTAAACAAATGCATTTCCAGGGAAACCCACAAGTGGTGAGGATCACATGTAAAACTTCGCAGTATTTGCAGTTCTGATTTACCAAGTGAAAGCATTTTATACTTTCTTCCCCTCAAGTTATTGAATAATAAGAGATTGACTTAGGATAAATTATGATTCAAGTTATATTGGGACCAAGTCCCGAGAATATTCGCGGTTATTGGCCTTCATCCTTAGCAACGAGTCCTAAGTCCGAAGTTTACAGCAAAGTAATCCAGGGTGTCCGAAATTCGGAAAACCTTTCGAGTAAGATGAAATTGTTTGTTTTTCCTCGGTTAAGTGTTGAGGGGTCCAAAATTCGGAAAACCTTTCGAGTAAGATGGTAATGTCCGCTTTTGCTCGGATAAGTGTTGAGGGATTTTCTTATTCGAAAACAGTTATCTGTATTCTTGTAATTAAGCTTGCTAAAAATTGAATAAAATAGTGTGTTTTTGACGGAATAGTCATATTTTAAATCATGCATCTTACGAACTTGACGGAAACCAAATTTTCCTCCCTTGAAATGCCAAACTTCGCTCGGATTCGCAAAATTCTTCCGTGCGTTGCGGTTTGCTTGCACCGAATTTCTCTAAAATGTAATGCCACAAATGAGTTCTGGAACGCGTTTGTTCAGTAGTGACGGATTGGAGTCGGAGTCGTAAGCAATTCCTCCGATTGCATGCGACTTCGACTCCAACTTTCAAATGACTGTTGAAAGTAATTACGTGATTGCGATTGCTACGCTTTGTGATTGGCTTAAAAATCTCGGGCCAGTTTATCAACCAATGAGAACGAAAACCAAAACCAACCGCGACTTGCAAGCGCGATTTTTCCCGCGGTTTGCGCAAGTTACATGGAATTACTATAAATTTTCATTGGCTCATTGCGCTGTTTGCACCTGCTGTGATGGGTCGGAGTAGTTACGTTGGTACTGGTTTTACAACACTCAACTGAAAACCGCTCTACATACGATCAAATGAAAATCACGAGCAGACCCAACCACAATGCACGAGAACGAGCGTTGATTTCTTTTTAAAACATACATGAAAACATTACTCGATCCTGACTAGCTAAGAGCAGTGCACGCAGTTCAAGTGTAATTCGATCAGTGCAAAATGTGTTTCAGTGCAAAATGTGCAAATTTATCTTATTGGTTTATAACTCAAAGACAGCCAATCTAAACGCGCAAACCTCTTGATGGCTCCATACACTAATGAGTTGCGTCTCGAGTAGGTTTGCTGCGCTGAAATACATCTCTAAGAATGAAAACACTGTGAAAAGCACCGCTTTATTGTTGTCTGTTTGAAAAACATGGTGTTTGGAGAAGGAAATTGGCAATGAAATCGAAAATTACGAGCTGGCGGAGCAGTGACACTTTGCAAAAGCAAACAGCGAACGAAAACTAACGAAAGAGTGGATGATAATGACTTTGCCTGAGGCATCTCGAAATTTTTTCATGAATGTTATTAACAAGTAATCAAATGATTTCTCGTGCATTTATAATAAATAAGCACTACAGCAAGAACAACAACAAGCATTTATTTATTTTTGCAAAGAAATACATAAAATCAGCATTAAAGGAAAAAAAATAAAATTCCCCCTCCCCCCCCCAATAATAGGAACTGAACGTCCTGGGTAGTTACAAGATTTAATTACTTTATGTGAGTTGCAGTTGTAAAAGAGTAAATAGCCACTCAAGCAGACGCTCCCAGGACCCTGCCACGCCCCCTCCCCCCAACAACATTAGAATTAAAAAAATATATATCTGGTTATTGCCCACTTAAACGAACTCAGAGAAAAGCCTTTCAATTCTCATTCAGTAAGACCAGAACAGTGCAAATTAAATAGGCCATTTCCGAATTGACGTTTGCCTCTGGTTGAAACCGAGTCTTGGTGCTAAACCATTCAAATGATAATGAGTTTGATTTGAATGAAGGCAAACATCAATTCGGAAATGGCCTATTGCCTATAATTTGTTTGGATATGATCGATTCGCGATAAGTTGATTTTGAAGCTAGCCTAGTATTATAATAACGTTTAGATGATATATACAAGAATAGCACTCGTAAATTCTTTCAAAGACCGCAAATTGCACTCGCAATCATGTGGTTGCCTTTGCAAATGTCCACATCGTGCGAGTAATGCTTTCTGTTTTGCACTCGGACAATCCAGTGCTCTTTAGGTCGTAAGCTGAAGCGGAAGACAATGGAACGTTTAAATTTCACACAGTGAACACTTACCTTAACAATTTGAATCAAACCCAAATTTGGGATACTCTACTCAATTTCCGAATTATTTGAGTACAGGTGCTTGTTCAATTGCTAAGCAACCCTAAAACTTGTTTTAATCCAGGTTATGTTCCCACCATGCGATTTTTGTACGGATCCCGCTACAGAGAGGCTACGCAACAAGCAGTTAGCAACTTCATGAAGAAAGATCAAACGTATAGAGCGGAACAAGATGATTTGAAGCAAACAGTCTACAGTGATCCCAAGCTTTTACCTCTGGAGAGCTACAGAGAACCAACCTCGTATCCTGATGTCAGGCCAAAATACGCCAAGGGATATTTTCCTAGTGAGTAAATGGGCCATTTCGGAGTTCACTTTAGCCTCTCTTTCAAAGCGAGTCTAAATGCGAAGTTTTTCCTATGAAAATTAGTCTTTTTTTCATTTGCAAAGTAAAATTAATTACCATCACAGTTGTGGCAAAAACAATAGGACACATTTGCATAAAAATGAAGTTCAATTAGTCCCCGAGGATTGCTTAGCCTCACCAAAACGGCCACGATCATTTTCATATGGCGTCATGGGTGCCATTATAGGTGTAGCATATATCATGATATTTACCCCGGTTTAGCACTAACCCAGCTTCGAATAACTCGGGCATAATATAAGCTCGCATGGTCACTAGCAGCCGTATGATATGGAGTTGAAAGCCTAGCCAGGGAAGACAGTCTTAACCGCGCATCCTTGTCGAACCTTGTTAAAGAGGGCGGCAAAGGGTATTTTCGTGACTCACGATCGGCTCTTTTTCTTCTCCGTGAAATGTGAAATGGTTAATTTTTCCTCGTGAATCGTGCTTTCCATAACAGCCTTGAGGAGTGATTTTGCAGAAGTATTTTCCTTGAAACGAGAAATACATGTTTACTTCGCCGTGAACTGTGATTTTCATTGTCTTCGTTTTCGTGAATTGTGAAAGGACCGTTTTATTTTCCGTGAAACGTGATGAGACTCTCCTTTACCACCCTCGTTAAAAAGCGCACGTGTTTTCCGAGCATCTTGTGTGACTACGAGTACTTTCTGCTCTACAGGTTATCAGCGTGAGTTTTGCGAACCACCGTTACCAGGCTACACGGGTTACGTACCACGCAGGCGAGCGCATGATCTGGGTACTAGGTACGCCACATGGACAAAAGATGGCTTCACTGACTCTCTTGACATGCGCAATAAACAGGAACGTCTGGCTACCCAAGCCATTGACGTCACCAGGTAGTTAAATATGAGAACATTTGTGATAATTTTGTGGAGAGTTTTAAATCGGATTCTGACCTTTGACAGGCTCTGCTGATGAACGGAACATTACGTAGAAAGTTATTACGCAGTACTTTTGGTATAGAACATCTAGTATCTGTAAAGTGTTTGTATTTTAACTGTGGAATTTGTGGGAGAGAATGGGGACCACTCAAACATGTAGCCAGCGCGGAGCACCAGAAAAGACATGCGCGCACGTTACGATCAGCTTGGGCTTTGCTTCTCATTGGTTAACACGCAAGTCAGAGTGGCGCTAGATGTTTTTAGTGAATCAAGTGCATCATTGCAAAACCAAAGCAGTGACTTAATTGCTATCGACATTCAACTCAAAACAACTCTGGTGGAATTAAATGTCACCAACGTTGACTTTTTCCCCTATTGATAAGTTTATACTCTGGTCCGGATTAAGATGTTTCTGAATGCTTCCGTTCTGAAGAAAAACGATTTACTTCTAGCAACTTTTCGGACCAAAAGGGATTAAAAATGCCAGATCATGAACTGAATGGTTGTTTCATTTTTCAGGAACCCTGAATCAGCAATAAAAACACTGATTGTAGAGCATGGAACGCTGTACAAAAAGACGGGGATGAAACCCAAATACACTGGATATATCCCCCGTAAGTTAATGTCGTCGCTTCCGCTGCATTGGGACCAGTGTGCGAGTCCAGAGACCAATGCCTCTGTGGAGACGCATAATTATAATGGGTCTTCAATGAATGAGGGCAGGCATTTGTGGCGGCGTGTCTGTGTATGCGCGTCTCGTAGTTCGTAGTTCGTAGTTCGTTAAGTATGAAGACGAGTACAAGATGAATTATTTATCTCGCTGAACTCTGATCCTGGGAAGTCCGTCTCCCAAGACGCGAAACTAATAGTTCTTCAACACGCATAATCTGTCTTGTTCCCGTCGACGTCCTTTCAGACTACACGAACTATGTTCGAAATTGAACCAAAAATGCAACGAAGTCAAGCCAGATATTCTAGCAATGTCTTGACGAAAATCCTTCATAGCCATTATTCTATGGTGATCTGTTTGTTTGGTTTTGCTTTTTCTTTTTTCGACAGAGAGTCGTTTCAGGTTCGGAAACACTTATGGCGACACGACACGTTCCCTGCAAATCTGCTTTGACACACCAGGATATTCGCATGGAAATTACACCACAACGCCTGTTATGTGATGGCTTTTTCAGATAAGAATGACATAAACATCAAGTAGGAACTGTGTTGTCAAACAAGGGCGTATACAGATGTTTTTGAGGGAGTGAGTGGTCCATGTTGTGTAAAATGTCACACTGTTCGTATCTTCCTCATACACTTATGGTCAGTAGCGCACTTTAAATCTCACGGGAAGTGTCAGTTAACATAGGGAGGGGCTTAAAAGTGACATTTACAAAAATGCGATTTGAGTCATTATTAATAATTAACTCAGCCATCAATTTATCGAGGTGGAGATTTTCGACGTTCTGTAACCGTCTCCTGGATACGCCCGCTAGCTTTCAAGGCGAGGAATTTTCGCAAAGAGTAGCCATATTGACAACAGAGTCAATCTAGTCGCTTTCAACTAAATTGAAAAATGAGCGACTCGACCCTAAAAGGTCCGCTGGATTAGCGATTTGATTGGTTTTTAGAGGATGCTTCCCACTTTTGCGTTAAGCACGAGTATAAGCGCAAGCACAACCACAAAAATAAGGTACATCATGTTGGAACGGGCGTAAATAAGCTACCCTGCGAACGGTGCACTTTCCGGCGTCTCTTATCCGCTTTGGTAGCGAAACGAGAGAGAAACCTCTGTGAGCAAGCGACCCGTTCCGTCTTGGTCCAGAGACGAATGCATTAAAAAAATATATACTGGAAAAACTAGTTTGTGAAAGAGTTTTTTTCTTCGCACAAGCGCATGTGAGCATTACGTATGTGATAATGTAACGTGATAAGTGTTTTCAGCCGCGCATGCTCGAGAGAGAACGGGTCGCTTGTTTGCAGTCGTTAATCTCTCGTTTCCGACCAAATCGGATAGGAGACGAGTCAACCTCTCGTAAGGTAGAAAAGAAAGCATCAACAAAAGCTCAGGAAAAAAAAAACTTTTCCCTTTCCTCGTGCTTACGCTTATCTCACGTTTGTACTTAGCCTCACAAGTGGGAACAGGCGTGAAAAAATAAGTACAAGCTTCAAAATAGTAGCATGCTTCGCCGGTCGTTCTGCGCTTGCGTATGCCTCTGCATTTTCTTGTGCATGTTATGCACGTGGTAGGCTCATGCTTATGCTAGCGCTTATCGTACAAGTGGGCACCAGGCTTAAATGATCAAAAACAGGAGCCCATAACCTGGAGCATACAACTCCCATATTGGGTCTATACACCTTATTCCAAAATGGCCGCCATTTTAATAACCTTTTGTTTTCATTCAAATTAGCCCTTGTTGCCTCGTCTTTAAGGCCAAACTTCAAAAGAATATTTTACCTTGAACAAGGCAAAAAGGGCTCATTTGAATAAAAACAAAAGAATATTAAAATAGCAGACATTTTGGAATAAGGCGTATGTCAAGGCGTTTTTGCAGACCGAGCTATTTTTAGATGTTTTTTTTCCCTCGAAAAGTTCAGTTCCAGTCTGCACGCGTCCAAACAATTAATTACTGAATATTATGATTGGCTGGCAAGGCTCCTTAGGGAGACCAAGGCTACTGTGGGAGACTAAATTCGATGGAAATCAATCTAAAAACAGCTCGATCTGTGAAAACGCCGTGACACAAATATATTGAAGTTGTGCGCTCCGGGTTATTGGCTACTGTCAAAAGGAAAACTGGAACCGAGCGCAAAATCAGAACTTCCTACGGAGTCATTTTTTTCCCCGATACCGTGGAATCGAAAGAAGATATTCGGCCATCGATATGTGTGCGGAAATGATATCTACCACAAAAGTCAGAAAACAGTGAAGGTTTTGGGCATGAACATCTGTCAGAAATCAATTTAAAGAAAAAGTAGTTTGGTTTTGTCTTTAATTTATTCATTTTTGGGTGGTCTTCGTGGAAACTAAGTGCTACAGAGTGTTTTTACTTTGAAATCACGGTGGCCATATTGGAGAAAACAGGAAAATGTCGGTCATTTTGGAAGAGAAGATTCTTTTGGGAATTGAACTCTATCTTTACGAAAATCTTCTCTTTTGCTTTAGTAATCCAATAGGTGGTTTGCAACCAACCTTTAGAGACACAGTTAACGATGATTAAATGTACAAGCGCTGGTGTAAGAACAAAAGAAGCTAATCAAAGATCTATTACTTTCCTACCCCAACAAGGCGGCCTTGTTACCGGTCACCAGAGCAAACACTAATTATAGATTGATTTCTCCATTTATTGCAAAGAAGGTTTCATTTAAGAGTCAACTTGGCGAAAAAGAGGGTATTCTTAAGACATGGTTTGATGCTATTCTGGATTGGAGATGGAGAATGAATCCTGAAAAGTGACAACTCAGGACCCAAACTTACAATTACAACTTCAAAAGTTATAATTCACGACCCAAAGCCTGTCGTGAATTGTCACTTTTCAGGTTACATTCATTAACTTCCAAATCATGTCTTATTGTCCACCTAGCTGCAGTGTGTGAACCTTAAGTTACCTTATTAGGATATTCTTAACTTGAATGAAAAAATAATTGATTTTTGTAACCGAGTTCAAGTGTGTTTGCTTTCATGTCATGAGAAAACTTTATCAAACATAATAAAGGTGTGTTCTATTGGGATACACTATTTCAACCAAAACCGGCTTGGGTTGATTCGACTTTTAGGTTGAACCGCGATTGTGCCCGGATATAGTCATTCCCAGACCTCCTCGACTTCTTTTGCCATGGAAGGCTGTTGGAGGGTTGTTCGGAGGGTTGTTCATGGCGACCTTACGCAAAAGGCCGAGTTTTCGAAGCAGTGTTGGCGCTAACCCTGGGTTAAGCCCAATTGTTAGTGTATTTACGCTGGTGTAACACTAGCGCTGCCTCGAACAACTCGGCCCAGCGGCCCGTTTCTTGAAAGTCCCGAAAAGCTTACGGGCCCGAAAAGCAATTTCTAAAACTGCGATCGGCTTTTCCCAGAAATCTGGCCTTTTAACATGCTTCAAAAATAAAAAAGAGAAACCTAATGCAAAGCTTTCGGGCTGAAAACATTTTCCGTTGCAAGATACGGACGGGTTTCTCAAAAGGCCCTCAAGCTCTTGGTACCCGAAAAGCCATTTTTTAAGATAGATAAATAGATGGATAGATGGATAGATGGATAGATGGATAGATAGATGGATGGATGCTTTGTTATACATAGCAGCCAGAAGGCTGAATTGCGTATTAAATACAAGATAAAATAAATAATTATATCAAAATATAAATATATATACAAAATATAAATAGTTATATACAAGCAAGACTACGGGATATAAATTTGCTCCGACGAAGGGCTAGCGCTCGAAACGTCAGCTTACGAATCTCTTTACGGTGGCTAATTCACATTATCAACTTAGTTGATAAAACCAAATTATCTTGTAATACTCCCACCGACGCAGCACCACAGTTTCTTTAGAAACTTACCCCCTTTTACGGGATATAAAATTGACTAAATTATATCAAAATTTAAGACTTGACGATATAATAAAACTGTTCCTAGCTCGGTAAGAGGTTTAGACAAGGGATAAAAGGAAGAAAATTGGGAGGAGGGTAGGACAATTTTGAGAAATGAGAAATAGTGAAGATTTAATGTAGTTTAAAAATTGGAATTTAAAGTTTAAAATTAGTATATGCAGACCCAAACAGTCCCCCCACCAAACTGGGGTGCTCTTGGATGGGGGTCAACTGTCTTTTAGTGTTTCAAAACTAATTTTCTTCCTTTTATCCCTTTTCTAAACCTCTTAAAACTTCATTCAAATTCATGTGTACCCCCGCCTTAAGGGCGGACAATTATACATAGCCTTCTTGACCTTTACAACAAATTTACAGTGCCAGATATATCCATTGGAGATAGATAGAAGTTGATATGCGTCTTTTAACTTGTTTCTATAACAAGGAAAGAAACTAAAAAATAATGCCAGCAAAATGCTCCCTCATCCCTGCTCCCGGTCCACCCGCATGAGGGAGCTCCAATGCGCCCAGTATGCGAAGAGCTTTATATAAGAGTTGTTTGACTCTTTCCCTCCCATGTGGGACGCATTTTCTTGGACTGAACCAGGCCTAGCCTCGTTTCGGTGATCAGTTTGTTTTCATCCTATGATGTCCGAAAATTCCTATTTTCATTTATAATTCTGGCTGACGTATTAAACTCGTGGATTTCTTGACATCTATTAGCTTGATGATGTCGGTTCCACCTTGGATTTCTTAAAAAGTTCGTCTTTAGCTTGGTTCACACTTGCGACATAACGACACAACGTCATTGACACAATGGCGTAAAGAAAAAACCAGTCTTTATGTCATTATGTTCATGTTATTATGTCCATATTATGTCCTTATGGTGTGTTGTTCACACCGGAAACACAAAGCATCATTAAAAGGTGCTTTTTTCATTTGCGTGACCTTCCCGTTATGTCGTTACGTCGCAAGGTAAGTGTGAACCAGCGTAACTGTAGCCAGTTGTTTTCGAGATAGCCCTGACCTCCCGTTTCTTATTGTTGAGCTCGGTTGTTTTTTTCGCGCCAATTTAGGTCACGTGATTCTGGTTTTGATGTTCGGTCTTAGCAGTCGTCTTAAGATTTATGGAATTTGCGGTATGGATTGCTATAGCGCTTGTTTAGCGTTTTATGGAACCTTTCTACGACCCTTTAATTTAAGGCTGGACAAGGCTAGATTTGCATGTATTTCAGCTTTTCGCTTGCTTTCTGATTATTTGTCTTGTATTTTTCGAATTTACTTTGTGCGATCGGACTTCGGTCTTACATGGCCTCATTCGCTGTTATGTTTTGTATCGTCTTTTCTTTAGTTTTACGTCGTTGACAACGCAGTACTAAACCTCCGGCCATAACCTCGACTGGTTTGTTAATCGCTCGTGGTTACAAGCAGGCTTAAGTGAAATCAGTTCGCGAATGACTTCGATTTGTGATTGGCTGAAGAGTGGAATTCCTTCAGAACGTGATTGGCTGAGTCTGTAATTGCTTTGGTGTTGGATTTACGTCGTTCAGTTGAAAGGCGCACTATTGAGGGGTATTGGTATTGTTTCAGCTCCCCCTTTTAGCCTGGTTCACACCTGCGACAAAAGGACGTAACGAGAAGGTCACGCAAATGAAAAAAACAAAAAACAAAAACAAAACTTGAACAAAGAACAAACAAACAAACAAACAAAAAAACAGCAGCAACAACAAAAACAAAACAAAAACGCCGTATTTATTTTGTCTCCAGTGTGAACAACACACCATAGCGACACAGTAGGAACATAATTGCATTTTATTCATTTTAAATTTATTTTACTTTATTTGCCATTAATTACACGTTACCTTAATACAAGTGAAGTTTGATAGTGAATAAATTAATTGGTAGCAAAAGAATGGCGAAGGAACACGAACATAATGACAAAAGGAAAAAAAAAACTGATCTTTTCTTATGTCGTTGTGTCGATGACGTTGTGTCGTCATGTCGCAAGTGTGAACCAGACTCAAGCAGGCGGCGCCAGTGGCTTTTGAGACAGTCGACGAAAACGGGGATTATGTAATATATTCCCCCGCAAGAACCGAGCCAACTGACAAATAAGCTTTTAGATAGCCTGCAGTGCAGGCGTATTTTAGTGGGTGAGCGGTCAGTATACTTCTCGGCGAAATGTTTGGCCGCCATCTTGTGTTTTTGAGGCAGAGGAGGGTTGGGGAGAGAAATAAATTGCCACTAAGGGGGGCGGTAATAAGACGCCTGCACTGCAGGCTAGCTTTTAGACTGATATTGTTGTCTTCGATTTTTCAATTTCAAGACAGTTGGTGAAAAATATGTCTTCATCTGTTATGACACGCAATTGGATGATCCTCGACGATCGGTGCAGATTGTAGACTGCGAGCAGTCTCTTTTGCTGGAAAATCTGTGAGCAGAATAAATAGAACGCACGAAATATGAACACGCGTTCCTATGTGGACAATTGACACTGCCACAGAGCATGAGTAATGCAACCAGCAAAATGGCGGACGGAGAGAGGCTAGACAGTTTTCTTCGAGAATTACCTTCGCTTTTTTCGCTTTTAGAGCAAGCAGACCGACACCTTCATTGCGATAATATAAACATACTAGAAAATGTAAGATGTCGACTAGACGACAATTATGTAGCTGTTCGTACGATCTCACAACATTGTATGGAGCAAGAGGACTGTTATGATTTGATGTTGATGCTTCGGGAAATTCACGATCGAAATCCACGGAAATCCACGGACTTTGCAGTTGTAACATGGAAGGTGATGACCCGTTATAATTAAAGGTTGGATATAGATTTGTAACGCAGGAAACCGGGTAACCCGAAAACACTGACCCCCGGTCCACGGAGCCCCACTACGGACCGGGTCCACGGACTACCCACGGACCAGTCCATGGACTACCCCTACGGACTACCCCTACGGACCCCTCTACGGACCACCCCCAAAATAAAATAAAACAAACAAAAATAAAGATTTCACTTACGAAATTCCGAGCGTTACGCTGGGAAAATGTAACAGACCTGAGTTCAGTCTCGGGCGCAAATGTATCATTGACATTTCACATTGCCATTTTTCCTTTGCTGTGGCTATAAGTATATATGAAACACCGGGAAATCTCCGGAAAGCCTCGAAATCTCTGTGCTGCTTTGAGTTCATTTCCTTCGCCATTTTGTTCGGCCTATTCTCCCGCGGGTTCGTGAACTCGTCCCAGGCTTCACAATTTACTAAGCGGAATTTCAAATATAAACAAGTTAGAAAGACCTAAAATCACATCTAAAATCATGGATGGCCTAGAAAAACAAAACGAATGAAAGTGATTCATATTCATCTGTTCTTACCGTTCATCCATGATTACCACGCTGTGAGACGACAGAGGAAGAGTGAAGGCTGGGACGAGACCTCGAATCCGCGAGAGAGCGGGCCTTACAAAATGGCGGAGGGAAAGAAGGCCCAAACTTCTGAGGCTGTTTTTTTATGCAAAGCCACAGCAAAGAAAATGGCAAATATGTGATGACCTGCAATGATATAACTTGCGCCCGAAACTAACCCAGGTCTGTCACATTTACCCAGCGTAACGCTCGAAATTTCGCTGACAACCTCGTTCCCAGGGTCTCTCTTCTCTGCCTCCCTTGGTCGTTCCAACGACCAAGGGAGGCAGAGAAGAGAGACCCTGGGAACGAGGTTGTTTCGCTGACACGAGTGATCTGTATTGGACAATTCAAGCCTTAAGAGAAATCTTTATTTTTGTTTTTAATTTTATTTGGGGGTGGTCCGCAGAGGGGTCCGTAGGGGTAGTCCGTGGACCCGTTCCGTAGTGGGGGTCCGTGGACCGGGGTCAGTGTTTTCGGGTTACCCTGCAGGAAACCAGTGCACAAGCGAGACGCCGCCCTGAAATGGACGAAGAATCTCTTTGTGACTTACAGAGAATTTACGATTCATATGAAGTGCAGTTGCCAGTGAGACCGGTGCTTAACATCGAACGATTTTACGGAGGGGCGAATTGTCCGGATCCTAACTCGTGCCGTCTCCCCAAAATTGTACGAATAGCTACATAATTGTCATCTAGTCGACGTCTTACATTTTCTAGTATGTTTACATTATCGCAATATGGGTATCTGTCTGCTTGCTCCAAAAGCGAAGGGAAAGTAATAGATAACGTCGACCTAAACCAGCCCATGACATATTACACCACGCATCACTCAGTTCTTTGTATAGCGAGTAACATCGGCCTAAACCAGATGAGCGATGCTGCCTAAATAGCATTTCGGTTTGGCTAAATAGCGCTCCGGTTAGCCTACATTAGCTTAGATTGCTTGCGGTTAGCTTTTATAATAGGGTTAGGATTTCTAGTCAAAAATCGAGAATATCGGTGGATAGGTGGATACGATTACAGCTTTGTAGTCCGGTGATCCGGGTTCGAGTCCTCTTCATGCGAACTGTTTTTTAACTTCAGAAAAAAAATGTTTAAGTGTGATTTCTACGTCATGTATGAAAAATAAGAAGTTTCACATGGTTTAAGTCGATGTGATCTAGTTGCTTCCAAAGCGAACCGAAGAAAACCGTCTCTCCGTCCGCCATTTTGCTGGTTGCATTACGCATGCTCTGTGGCAGTGTCAATTGACCACATAGGAACGCGTGTTCATAACATTCCCATAACGTATAATATATCTGCCATGGTTCATAACATAAATAATTGAGGTTCAAAACATACGGATACAGCACAGTTCATAAGGTATATTTATGTTATAGTCACAACGTTAAGGGGAGCAGGGTTAACGCAGTGTTGAGAGCACTCGCCTTCCACCAATGTGGCCCTGGTTCCATTCCCGGTCTCGGCGTCATATGTGGGCTGAGTTTGTTGATTTCTCTACTCTGCTTCGAGAGGTTTTTCTCCGGGTTCTCTAGTTTTCCCCTCTCCACAAAAGCCAACATTTGATTTGTTCTGATTTCAGTTGATCTGTAGTCTCCCCCATTAGTAGAGCACTCGTGCTCAGCTAAATATCCTGGGACTTAAATAAAGTGATGATGATGATGATGATGATTTATTTTTGGTCTCGATCCCAACAATGATGACCTTTTACGTACGTATATGATCGTCTCTGCCTACATATATTTATCTTTTTGTCATAAATGATGTTCCATGGTACATGCTGTGTTTAAGGTTGTATGTAATATTCTTAATAACACTGAGCTTGGATAATGAAAAGATAATTATGTAATGGTGATGGTGATATGGAGAATTGCAATCAATCCACGTTATTTCATCAATATTCTAGTGTTAAAATTTTATGTAAAATGGGAAAGGGAAAGTATTTGTTCAGGAGAATTCCTCATGGTTCACATGAGAGTTTTAATCCTTATGTTATCGCTCACAAAGAAGCGCATATTATTAATGGGAATATAGAAGTTGGAAACAAAGAAACATAACCGAAAGCCACCTCTGTAGTGAAAGGTCACAGCAGGAGAAAAATCAGTCATCAAAGCCATTTCATGAATTATTAATTGCTTAACCCATCCAGGAGAGTATTCATGTGCAGTAGACTGTTTTCCTGAACTAAATTTTGCTATCTTCAAAAATTGTTTAAGACATATCAATCCAAAAGAGTTTTTTGAAATCATACTTGAGTCATGTCTGCAGTTAAAAAGTTATGATGTACAAATTGACATGACACTTATTCGAGAA
This sequence comes from Astreopora myriophthalma, assembly GCA_014634185.1. Classification (NCBI taxonomy): domain Eukaryota; kingdom Metazoa; phylum Cnidaria; class Anthozoa; order Scleractinia; family Acroporidae; genus Astreopora; species Astreopora myriophthalma. Next base: position 1,209,821 of record BLFK01000390.1, on the reverse strand, counting down.
TCTGTGTGGGCTTATCTAAGACAACATGGTGACTCATTTGCTACAAGGTCTGCTCATGCTGTGTTTAGTGACATATTTACCTTGAATACAGTTGGTGAAATGATACGAGTTAAAATCCCTTTTTCTCTTACAACAGAGGAACAATTCAATTTGCATGTCATCAGTAACAGAACAATTACAAACTTAATTCAAAATGATGTTTCTCAAGCTATAAATTTATTCCCAAAAAGTACCTCGCTTTATTGTGATTTGTGTCAAAAGCACTCCAGAGATATTTCATTGTTACAACATTTTGTTATCCTATATCCACCATTTTTAAGCATAGAATTGTCATCAAATTGTATTGATCAGATATTTTCCCCACTCACTGTGGATATATTGGGTCAAAATTACACACTTAAAGGCTGGGTTTGGTGTACAAGTCAACATTTTAAAGTGACAAATTTAAAGATGACACTCACTCAGGGTATATGTTGATGATAGGTGTGTTTCAGTCAAAAGAATGAGGATCTCTTGCATGCTCATTCTAATGGCTGTTTTTTGCCAGTTACTTGAAAAGTCCAATTGGTGTTAATAATAATAGTGATTGTAATAATAATTGTAATAATTGTATTAATAATATACAAACAAATTGAGTGGCTTGTGAAACTTTGCAGGAGAAGGTTGTAATGATAAAAGCATTTTGGCACTTTGCCAACAGATATACCTAGTATTGATACCAGTAATTAGAATATTGGCTGTATAACAAAAAGCTTTGCTATAGCTTTTTATGCTATTTGCTCTTCAGTTCTTGAGCCTTGTAGTTATTGGAACTCTGATACAGCAGATGCAGTTGTTGAACATGGAAGTGCTTTCTTTATTGAGACGGTTAAATGTCGCTTGCCTGTTAGCCACAGCCATCGAGCAAGTACTAAAATGAAAGGAATAAGAATATGAGAATTTTCATGGTTTTATGACAAGGAGCTGCATGCCGTTTGCTGTTAGCCGTAAATGTGATGCAAAATCTCTTTACTAAATAGTAATAGTGATATTAATACTTACACTATTACTAATACTATTGATAATGATAGTGACTATGATAATATTAATGGTAACTTTATTTACATCTCGAGCATGTGAAGCCGAGCACAAGTGTTTTACTTATTGGGGAGACTACAAATCAAACCAAGTCAGTTAATTAAATCTAATCAAATGTTGGTTCTCAAGGACAAAGAAACTAACTTTTATCTGCTTTTTGTTTTTATCATTTCCAGACAATATCTGAGAGTCAGAGGCACTGGTAAACTCAAAGAATGGTCTGCTGCTTTGCCACTAAGAGCATAGTCATTCATATTGTGTTGATCTATTTAACTCAACACACCAAGGCTGATTTGGTCACGAATTGTACCAAATTCCATTACTGTATTGACAGCTACGCTGGCATTTATAAATCTCTCACATCAGATAAAAACAGTTTTAACATCGAATCTGCTCTGTATCCAGTGATGAGAGCATCGTCTCTTGTTGTCAAGGTGCAAATTTATAGGCAAAATGATACATTTGTCGCAAATTACACTTGGAGTTTGAATTGCTTGTACGTGGCTATCCCCTCGAGAGTCCTGGAAGCCTTGTCACTTGGTTCAATTCTTGTCACATCGCGCACACAAGACCTAAAGTTGTGTATTCCAGATTTCTGCGGAAATTTTTCATCAGTGGCGGATCAAAAAGACCTTATAAAAGGTGTACTTGCTATGGTAAGTCTACCCTGCGAGCAGTGGATTCTCGCCTCTTATCCGCTTTGGCAGTGAAACGTCTCTCGTTTCCATATCAAAGCGGATATTATGCACCTATCAATGTTAAGCCCCAGCCCAATGCTATCAATGCTATCAATGTTAAGCCCTACTCAATTTCAAGCAAAAAATAAACAATTGAATACTGAAAGTAGCATTTCCGAGCTTCAAGATTTCAAAATTTTCTGGGGGAGGATTCCCCCAGACTCCCCTACAGGTTGGCGCCTTTGGCGCTCGATAGTAAGTTCTAAATATGCTCTGCCATCCCTGCACCATGAGTGAAAGAAAGGTAAGCGAATCCGTCTTATCTTTTTGTAAATATGGACCATCACTTTCAGGATTTGCAGGAGCGTTCACCAGTAGAAGAGTGTTTCTTTCCATTGTTTCTTGTGATTGCTTTTTGTATATCTTTGCACATCCTTGATTGAATATGAAGCTCGTTAATATTGTTCATGTTTTTTTTGCTCAATTTTTGGTTTGAAGCTGCCCGGGGTGGGGAATTTGACAGTATATAGGTGCCTGGAGGAGGGATATTTGACGCTTGCTTCCATAAAAACGTCAAAGGGGCTGTGTCACAAAATTTAGCCAAATTCAGCGAGGGGAACTGCCAAACAAATCAAGTAAAACATGAAAATAACTGGTTAAAACTTTGAAAGAAGGTTTTAATAAAACAAAATACAAAAGGAGGCAAGGATGGGCAAAATTGAAGAGGATTAAAATAGATTGCAACTGGGATTTTTGAAAACTTTTCAGCCTAACAGTTTTGCAGAGTTTATCTTTCTTATTTGAAACTTTTCTTATGTATGCTTAGAAGGCATATTTTTTGTCACGAAGCTTTGATTTTGTGGTATTTTGTTGTTTAATTGTAACTACTTGGGTTACGGTAAGTTGAATAGCGACTAAGTACGGGTAAGTGAAATGAACTGCACTGCCGTGACACAGTGCTCGCAGGGTATGGTAAGTGATGAGTCTCTTGGGTCTTTCTCGTTAGTGTGTTTCATGCTGTCCTCCTTATCTCGTTTTGCGTACTACTGGAGTAAACACGCCGTGAAATTTCGGGGCATTTCTGCATTGAATAGTGTCTTTAACTCTAGCAGTGAAGTGCGCGCGTTAACTCAAGAGTTCCAGCTTCCGGTTGGGGCGCATCGCATCATGGGACAGAAAGTGAGCGTCAATTCATGCAAAGATGAGCAAGTGCTTGCTCCCCGGCATTCATTTCTTTGTAAAATTCTGTAACTTTAAGGCTATTTATTTCTATGAATTGGAACCAACTCGTATAAAACTAAGCAGGTACACTAAATTCGGTGTAAAAATTAGTCTTCGCAGGTGTTTTCTTTTTACATGAAAAAATACGAAAAATTAGAATTTTGTGACAATTTTGCGATCTTTCCTATTCTAAAACTATGGTCTTTCAGGGCTGTAGAGAGCCTTGATCGAGAAACCAGGGTGGCCCGAAGATTTTTAAGGATTTCTTTCGGAATTATTGACACCTTGTTGTAGTTTGAAACCTCCGGTAGATGACATTTTCTTTTAAACTTTTTATACTTGTGTTTACTCTTCGGAGGCAAAAAAATGTGAGGGGGGGGGGAGGGGGACACGCGGGGACCCGGCCCTTCCCTTTGCTACTACCCTCGTTTGACATGTTTTCAAGAAAAGAAATGACAGCCTTGTTGCTAGTGACTTCACGCCTGGAAACATCTTTGCTTTTAAGACAAGGATGAAATAATGGCACTCGAAATAGACCCAAAGCTTTTCAGGCCTTTCGACTGAATATGCACGTCTGTTCTGTACCTCATGTATAAACAAAAGCTCTTCAGAAGTCTTAAACTCACTGTCACATGTGACAGGCTTACGTCGCCTGAAATGGATTATATTCTATTTACGATTTTTTGCTTACGAAGGAGATATTGTGGTTCCACGTCGCAGAAAAGGTGAAAGAATTTCAGAGTTATCTATAGTACAGCGTGAAGAAACGAGATCGCGAGCGCTTTCTCTAAATCATAATCCTTTAGCGCCCTCTGCATTGGGCCTTTGTAGTTCCCTAACGTTTAACCAGTTTTGACGTCATTGGGTTTGAGGGCGCGCGCAACCTCCCTCTCCCCTTCGTACCTCCATGGAGGTTTGATGTGATTTTTCAGTTTTCAAGAACACGAAAGAAAGCAATCAACGTAAAGGAGGGAGACAGTGTCTACACATCCTAAAATCCCCTATTTGGTTTACTTGTTTTTTTCTTTTAAATTTCTTCGCAGCTTCAAGATCTTGCCATAATCCCAGGATCGCGGGATCCCAGGCTTAACACGGCTGAGTGTGTCATAGAGGGGCATAAACCAGACATAAGTGCAATTGACCCGAAACACAGTTTGTATATTAGAATAGTTTTATGGTTTTCCTTTACATTTGTTTTTTCAATTGGTCCCTACTTAGCCTCTGTGATTTTTGATTCGCTGGAAACACTTATTAAGAAGAAAGAAAAATTTTGGGTGAGGGCTTTTAAATGGTTTAGCTGTATCTTGTTTTTTGTTGAAGTTGGAATTTTCATCGATGTTGTGGTATATTCTGCGCTTGAAAATGCGCCAATTGACGTATACTGTATTCTCGGGTTCATGGTTTTTGAAGCCCTGGTAACATTTTTTTGCTTGAACCCCAGACCCTGCTGTTCCAGCAGCGACTGTCTTTTTCATTTTGTAGTAAGAGTAACTGCAAACCTATCCCTGTACCATTTCTGTTGGTTGGTGGTCGGTATTATGACAAACCCAATATGGGGTCTGTTTGTTTTACTAACATTCTCCTGTCTTTGCCTTGGCCTGACGTTTGCACTTTACATCAGCTTTAAAGCGGGGTGCGAATGCTCTGTTGTCTTTGCATGCGTGGCTCTCTGTTTGGGTGTGATTTCGCTTGCTTTGTCAGCGGTTTTCGCTGGCCAGTCATTCGATGGAAGAGCGACTGCGGACGATGTCATAAAAACTAGTTTGTTATATGTTATGGGGGGGTTAATTTCATGGATATCCTGGAGCTACAAGCAGCGGGATAAAAATAATCATACGGAAAGGGAACAAAGTGATCAACGTTTAACAACTACCAACCAATAGACGATGAAGTAAGAGAACATACCCCCCTCCCCATACATGGCTCTCCCTTTTCAATCTATTTTTAGTATGAGGTCATAAGACTGGTTATTTAAAGAATGAATTTCGATTGGTCAGTCTTGTGAAATATGAACGGTGAGATCATTTTTTTTGGGGGGGGGGGTAAAAATAGCTTCACACAGGGCGCGAGATTTAATAGTAGATCGTTTTCACTCACGCGACCAGCGTCCATATTGATTTACTGAAACAATAGGACATATTTGCATAAAAATGGAATTCAATTCCCCGAGAACTGTTTTGGGACACCAAAATGGCCACCGTTTCTTTGTTTGGGTACACCAATATGGCCGCCATGACGTCATGTGAAAACGATCTATAGATTGGAAATATTTATCGGTTAGCGTTAGATCCCATCCGCCATTGCACCCCTTTCCATTTTATTTGAAATTGCATGAAGTAATTATCACCATAACTGAAAGCTTACCATTTTCAAATCAGTCCTTGGGCTTGTGGTGGGGAATACTAGATCGTGTAAATGCCAGAAAGTGTCCTGAGAGGCTGTGGCAGGTGGGTAGGGAAATGTTCTCTCACCTCTAATCATCCTGTCTTGCAACTATACTTGTTAGGGATGGGCTCGTGATAACAGACAATCCCCCTGTTGTGACTGCATTTTTTGGCTAGTTTCGTTCTTAGTTTACGCAAATGAGTGCTCGACCCTGACAAGTTTAGCAAAGATGTTATTCTTAACTTAAGGTGCATTCGGAATACACAGAATACGCAGTGTTCTTTCAGGTAGATCTTGACGCAAGAGTCGTGCACGGTCACCGAAATGTCAGTCTTAATGCGCTTTCCATTTGACACAACTGACCAGGTAGATCGGGCATTTGGAAAGGCTAACTCCACAATAGCTTCAAAAGAACTCACTTCGAGGATGATAGAGACTCCTCTAAGGAATGCGAGGGATATTATACAACTGTTTCTTCAAATTGCTGCATTTTCTTTGCAAACTGACCGCTCTGACCGGCCAGTTGTGACAAAAGGAAAGGGCCCTTAGTCATGTCCAGGCTATTACATGCAAGCATCAGTTCTCAGGTCACCTCCGCAAGAACCATTCCGTTTTCGATTCTTTTGAAAAACCTCATTTCAGTTATCCGTTAATCCTAAACCGGAACAGAATTGAACGGAATGGTGCTAAAAGAATGCACCCTTACATTGCCTAAATGCCCCCCAGTGTAACGAAATCACCGAAAGAAGTTAGAAGCGTGAAAGAATGGAATGGACCATTTTACAGTTGTGGCTGAGTTACCTGGCCTACGAATGAATGTGAGGCTGCCAGTGACGTCGTTTGGATACAAAACTCTTTGCTTTTCTTATGTGAATGCATTACAACAACATGTACGTGATAAAAGGAATGCAATCTGTATCAATACAAGGTCACAGGCAGCTGGCTACCATTCATAGACTAGGTCACTGAGCAAAATGGCCTATTGACTACCGGAATCTCTGTTAAAGAGCACGAGCACCGGTAGTTTTTTGTCCTGGTCGAAACCTGGCCATTTTTATTTCAGCGCTTAATCCTTAATACAGTAAATCGGCGCTAGGCCCCGAAATATCGTTCCTTGGTTAAACTGAGGGTCTATAGGTCTCTCAGCAGACTAGCTTTTATCGTTTGGTGCACTCAAAGTTTACTAGAGGACACATCTATGGACGTTGACTTCGTGCAATCGTCAGTAACTGGCAACGTCCTGTTGCTGAACTGTTTGGGTCGGTTATTTTGACAGAGTTTAGCCGGCGGTTGACAAAACCGCATTCCAAGTCATTTTCACTTTGGCCAGTACTAGTATACTTTGGCTGTTCATTGCTGAAAACAATGTCGCGGAGGGAAGAGCAGAGGAGAAAAGCATTTATAGTACTAAAGCAACTCACTCCTATAAAGGTCTGGAGGTAAGATGATATGTCGTTGTAATCAGACAGCCAAAGTATACTAGTACTGGCCAAAGTGAAAATGACTTGGAATGCGGTTTTGTCAAGCGCCGGCTAAACTCTGTCAAAATAACCGACCCAAACAGTTCAGCCACAGGACGTCGGCAGCCACTGACGGTTACACGAAGTCACCGTCTACAGATGTGTTGCCTCAAGCTTAATGATGAGAAGACCGAGTTTCTACTGGTTGGTACGAGACAGCAGTTAGCTAAGCTATGTGTAGAGCCCCTTGCGGTCGGTGGTCATCTCATTACCCCTTGCCATGAAGCCAAGAACATGGGCTGTTGGTTTGACCAGCAGCTCAGTATGGTCACTAATATTAATAAAATGTGTAGTGCATCATACTTTTATCTGCATAATATCAGGCGAATAAGGAAATTTCTGTCAGTTGAGTCTACTAAACTGTTTGTGCATGCGTTGGTGACGAGTCGAATTGACTATTGTAATAGTCTGTTGTATGGTTTGCCCCAAAGTCAACTGTCTAAATTACAACGTGTTCAGAATACTGCCGCGCGCCTTATTTGCAATATATCGCGTTGAACTTCATTGGCTGCGGGTGCATTATAGAATTATATTCAAAGTTTTAGTGATTACATATAAGGCAATTAATGGTATGGCACCGAAATATATCAGCGACCTTATAACTATTAAAGCAGAATCCAGCTATTCTCTAAGGTCAAATAACGAGCTACTGTTAGCTCATCCTAGAGTGCGCACAAAGACAACACTAGGGGATCAGGCCTTCTGTGCTGCTGCCCCGAATATGGAACTTGCTTCCTCAGTCATTAAGGAAAATAACATCAGTGGACTCATTTAAGGTGCAGTTAAAGACTTTATTATTTAGACAAGCCTATAAGGACTTTGTATAGTCCTTTGTATAGTTTTTAAATTGTAGGTTATTATCTTGAATGGATATATTCTGTTATTTTTATCATGAATAGATATATTCTGTTAGTTTTCCTTTTATATATCACTATTGTAATTTTAGCTAGGCTTTTTAATATTTGTATATATGTAGAGAGTTATTATTTTTTATTATTTTTCCAATTAATTGTAACGCGCCGGCGATCATATTTTAATGTAGCCGGCGCGATAGAAATGATTAAAATTATTATTATTATTATTATTATTATTATTATTATTATTATTAATTCGCAGCCTTAGTTAGACTTCGTTTAAATAACCGGCCCTTCATTAGTCTTTGTTGGACCTTTTGATGTTTCATTTTTTGACGGAATACATTATTTCAATTACCAAATCAGTTAAGCACTAATAAAAAATGAATACTGATGTATTAGGTCTGACTTCACAATAAAGATCGGAAAACATTTTTCGTTAAAAAGTTTGAAAACGTTTCTCATTATTAACGCTAGTGAAGAAAATATATTTTCTCCTCTTAAGAGGAGAATAAAAATATTGAATAAATTTATTTCATTACTTCAGTGCGCAGAGCTCCATGTGAAAAGACCCCCCAAAATTTGATAAATTTCCCCACATTTTTGCTAGCATGAATGGAATAAAAACAAAATTAAGCAAATCAAACTACTGCGCTCTGTAACGAATGGCAACCGTCCATTCTGCTTCAAGAGCAGTAACTAAATTCCTGGCCATTGCTGCTGCAGCTCGTACGTGAGCCACAGTTTACTCCGTAGACAGAGAAATATGCTCGGGCCGGGAAGGTAAGTGAGCTGTAATTAAAGGACGTGTTTGCCCACACGTAAACAGAAACAGGATCCCATTCATTGGGTCCTGTCGGAGACGAATTTGCCTTACGAATAGTAAGACGAATGTGTCTCGCATGTCTAAAATGAGGCTGTTAAGCTACAGCTCGATTTAAAATTTCGTTTCTTTCTAATTCTGTTAGGTCAGAGATTCTCTGGTGGAAATGTAAGTACTATTTAGACTTGGATTACTTTGCACTCATACCATAAGTTAGCATGACTATGACATAACAAAAGGATCAATTCTTGGGCCCTGTTTACAAGCAGGTAGGGTAACCCTGCTGCTAGGGTTACCCTAGCAGGAGGGGCAAAGATAGCCCGGGTTTACCAGCAAAATTTCACAGGTGCGGTTACTCTACCACCCGGAATAACTTTGTGTGCTTGGTAACCGCCAGCATCGATCGCAAACACAATGGAAACCGCTAAAAAGCTGTCCCGGGTAGGCGAGTTGTCCCTAGCAGAGCGTTTACAAAGCAGCTAGGGTTACCTTGGCGCTAGGGTAACCCTAGCTGACTTGTAAACACGTCGATGAAAAAACAGAAGAAATGTGCACTAAACCTATTCAGCTTTACCACAATTTTTGGTTTTCTTGTTGTGGTCGTTGTTTAAACTCCTTACTGAAGATAGAGGATGGGGTTTACTGTTGTGTGCTCCCACTGGTCATTTCACGTTGAATTGTCGTTTTGCATATGACGGCAAGGACATGTACTAAAATGGCGGTGAGGGTATAAGGCGGAATGAGTTTGCGGAATGGCATGTGGCATGACCTGCGGAATGGCATAGTTAGGCGGAATGTAATATATGCAGAATGACTCAAGAAATAAATCAACCCTAACCCTAAAGCCCAAACCCTTTTTCACGGTTAGGGTTAATTTATTTCTTTGAGTCATTCTGCCTACATTACATTCCGCATAATTATGCCATTTCGCAGGTCATGCCATATACCATTCCGCAAATTCGTTCCGCCTCTTAACCCTCACCGCTAAAATAAGTGCACAGGGTGCAGAGCTCTTGTTTTTCCTCTTTAAACCTATTGTTTTCTGGCGTTACCGTTGCCTTTGAAGGAGGTTACGAAATGACGACGTCGAGGGCAACGAGAACGCCACAAAACCATGGACCTTGTGAGCAAAAACAATTGCTCTGCACGCTCTGCCGTGCGTTACATTTTATCACATTTCTTTGCCATCACTTTCTAAATTACGACAGAATTGAGGCAAATTCAAGGTTCTGCGGAAGACGTGAGCACATGACGATAAATTTTCAAATCTCTCTTTAGTTCTACATCGTTCATGACAGTTTAATTCTTCAGAATAACTTGAGTTGCGTAGTGATGGCACTAACGCGAACGTTTATTTTTGAATGACGTCCTCGTAGTCGTCGCCGTCGTCTTTGCGTAGGCTCCCTATTGTCGTTAAATAAACTCCAGAATGTTGAGGATACAGAAATATTTGTGGCATGAGCTCATTTCGCACCACCATTGATTGCCATTGGAGAGTCAAGCGAGGAAAATTAGAACGAGATGGTAAAGAAATAAAACTGCGAACGTTGTAGAAGTGTCCCAATGTACTTTGTCGGGATTGTCGATAGTCAAGGAGGAGGCCAGGGGAGTCCGAGAGCGAGAAGGGAAGTTTCAAATGAATCGAAGCATCTCCATTTTAAAGTACAAATTTACAACAAAATTCTTACTAAGACCAGCAAACTTATAGATTTGTCTATATCCAGCCCTTACCGAAACGTACCACGTGATGAAATAGAACAGAAGCGAGGTTCTCATTACAAAATCTTTTGTCCCAGTGGGGGAAGGTAGGAGCTTATTAGAGGTGGGGCTCATAGCAAAAATAAAGGGGAGGGTGGGGAGAAAGTGTCAATAGAAAAAGCGGATTGATGAATATTATTTCGCTCCAGTATTCCCATGCCTTTTGGAAGAGAAGCGCACGCATGCTAATCACGCCAGTGGCTGGTCTTAAAATGAAGCCAATACCCACAAATCCTGCTCTGAGAGAATTGTAGATGGCGACGGGGACTCCAACTTGCAGTCGCTGTATTCAGTTATGACCACATGGCTCTTATTATTTGATGAATTATCTGATAAGCATTAAGGCCATCTTTTATTTTTGTCCAGCCGGATATCTTTTAAATAATCAACAGCTACATATAAAAATAATAAATAGATGCACTTTGTGCCAACATACATAACAATCAACACTAAATCACTGGTTATCTTAATTAATTTTCTGTTCATTATTTGGTGATGTTCAGCGTTCTTTTGTTACTTTTATCTGTCAAGGTAAACTGAATGCCGCAAGTAAAACTGAACCTGACTACAGTAATTTTTTTGCGAAGTAAAAGGAAAAATAGGGGATTTGTCTTCCCATTCCATTCAATTGAGTAAAAGCTACAAATACTTTCTTGTGCTACACATAGCGAATCTGACGTGTTGAGACCGTAAACTTAAATTCCAGAGTGTGCCGGCCGGTAGACAATTCAAGTGCATGAAAGTATCCGGGAAAAGATTGATAATGGCTCCTTTGGTAGTCAAAAAGATAATATCTTAAAAAGCAGAATTATGAAAATGAGAGATGGGGTCCTTTCCAGTTCAAGTTTCATGCATAGACTGATTTAATTTACTGAAATCAGGGGCGTGGCCATCTTTTTGACTTGTTGTAGGCCCTATCCTTCAAGGCCGCATCATAAAATAGTTTGTGGTTTCAATAATTGCAAAAGTCACATTTAAAAAGCCAAGAAGGCTGAAGAAATTGTAGGCCTGGACCTGCAGGCCTTTAAGCTGGCTACGCCCCCTGCTGCAATGATTGTAGTAATGTTTTGAATTTCAATGTCCGCACCGTGTTGTAATTCATGGCAATAAAAGAAAAAGAGTAGCAAACTTTTCGTTTCAGCCAGTGGGAATCAAAATAGAAATCTTTTTGCAAGTAAACATTAAAAATGCTGGCGTAATGCTTACATCGACGAAAAATGGCCGGAAATTTCTCGTCATTCTTTTCAATTTTGGAGCCGCGGTGTGTTTGTGTGTTGGACACCAGTCGGGACTGTAGTTGTCTTGTTGCTGTGTTTTTTGAAAAAAATAGTTTTGCTGTTAAAAATGATCGTGCACGAGCATTCCCAGTGCTCATATTGTCAAAGTTTGGTTTTGGGAATGCAACAAGCCTTTTGCTTGTGTGTGAGTTAGATGGAAACTGCAGAAGGGCCTAAATTTATCTTATAGACGAATGATCATGAAGACAAATTGCTGAAAGTATGAACTGCGGGAAGGCTATTTCGACAGTTTTATCTTGATGGTTGAGTATTGCCAATGTTTATCTGTTTCACACCAAATTATTCGTTTTATTTTGGAAGGGAGAACGAGCTGCACTTTTCTCTTGACTGAAACAAAAACACAAATCTTTTAGACGCGGAAAATTTCCAGACAACTCCGCGGTAATATGCTTATGTATAATTTGGGTGTCTAAGAAAGGTAAGCTTCGGCACACACTGCTGACATGAATCCAATTAGACTTTTGACAAAATCAAATTCACTCAAAAGAGTGCTTGCGGCTTTTCTAATAGTTGCGAAGTGAATTGAATATACAAGCTTTTTTGGGGGGAAAAGGTCTTGATGCGAGTCGATGATTATGAGCAAGTTTATCTCGAAATTGTTGCATGTATATTATTAATAAGTAATCACATGATTTTTCTAGTGCAATTTGGAGTAAATAAACAGTCATAAATTTGGCAAAGACAACAAATTGCACTCGCCCTACGGGCCATTGCAATTTTGTTAGTCTTTAAAAATTCACTCTTGCGTATTTGTTCCCGCAAATTGCACTCGAAATACTTATACAATTCATTGACTGGTTATGCACAGTGCAAACAGAAGTTGCGCTTACAAGCTCTATACGTGTCTAATTCGGAAAGTTTTCAGTCACTTAAGCTTATTTTTTTTCTTTAAGTGTAAACTATTGCTAGTAACTATGAATTACCTATAACTTATTTGCCGTCTACCTTTGCCCTGTTTTAGCCAAGCCCCGTTAAGAAACAGCAAGACTTTTCCTTCTGGGCTCAAAAATCTAAGTCACTTGAAATCCCAAACTCAATAAGAGTTGAACTACCAAGAGCCTGGTTTGACCAGCTCCAGTCTTACGAACGATGATAGAGGGACCTCGTGCTGTTGTCGGAGATCTTCGTATCCGTCCAAGATCGTCGCACTGGTGTCGGGGATCTTGGTATCCGTCCGGGACCTCTCGCTGCATATCAGCATTTGGTTTTCTTCGGAGGGAAGTCTTTTTATACCCTTACTTGATCACTTCGAGCTCGTGCCAAAGGTCTCAGTACTCGATTCCACGACTGCTTATTTCCTTATATTCCGTGTTAATGAAATGCTAACAGGACATTGCCACATGTACGTGTGTCTCTATCAACTGAAAAATTGATCCAACAGAACATTGATTGTGAAATATCCGTGTTTGTTCTCAGCATGTCAGCTCACCAATGCGAAATTTGTAATACGAAGTTGTGTTGCGAATGAACTACCAGCCAAACAAGCATTTATTTACTGGGAGGGGGCAGCAGGTGAAATTGTGAAGCGTACATCCCAGGCCTTGCACGTTCTACTCGTTTAAATTTCCCGTTGTCTTTAATTGCGAGATATCCAGTGACGTTTAAAACTGTTGTGTACATGAGTGGTCTGTACGTTGTGTAGGTATTCTCTTCCATGTGTTCTTCGAACAACGAGTTGTTGGAAAGATGCCTCTGTAAAAGATACCAGAAAAATGAAATTAGGAGGTAGAAGGCAAACTTGCAGGTGAAGAACGTAATTTTACCGAGTGGGTTACAGCCGAGCGTTTCGTAGCTTGCAGTGCAGGCGTCTTATTAGCAAGGGCGAATTACCTTTCTCGGTACAATTATTCACGGAGCCGCCACGTTGGGTCTGAGATGGGCGGAGATTGGGGAGAGGCGATTTTTTCTTTCCCCTCCTCCTTGCCCCTAATTCCCCTCGTCTAAAGCCCTTTGTAGCAATTTTTCTCTCTCCAACCCTCCTCTGCCTCAAAAACTCAAGATGGCAGCCAAACATTTCGCCAAGAAGTATACTGAGCGCTCGTCCACTAAAATACTCCTGCAGTGTAGGCTAAGCGTTTCGCAATGCTTTTGCTCCAGCTGCGAACCCGTGTCCTCGTCAAGTGCTTGCGCACTCATTGTTAGGGGAAAATGATACCCCTCAAAGTGTTTTGGCTTTGACACTGAACACTACTAAGAACAAACTACTTAGCCTTACTAATAAATCGGCTTATTTTCGTGAGGGTTTTTGTCGGGGGAAATTTGTTTAAGGAGGGGGCTTATAGATAGGGATGCGACGAATGGCGCCAGCGTTTTGTTCCAAAGAAATGTCATGCAATTTTAGGCAATTTCATGACACATCAGATGCTCATAAAGTAAAATAAACCCTGACATCGCAATAACCACTTACAACTGTAGAACAACATAAATGAAAGAAATACAACAAAGCCAAAGAAATGCATGGATGGGCAGAAAAGGACAAGATTGAAACGGATTGCTTTTAGGTAATCTTTAAAAAATTCTGGCCGACTTGAGACAAATGATTCGCCTGGATAATGGACATTTTTGCCCAGAATCATCTTGTTTGTCATAAAATATTGGTCATGCAAGTAAAGGAGTTTCATTTTAGCATTTTCGAGTCTAAGAATCATAATTAACTAAAGATCTCTCCGAATCACTACAAAATACGGTGACATAGCCCCTTTAATTTTCGTAGCCACATCCTAATGCAAGAGCGTGCAGCTTTTCATTCCTGCAAACTCTGGCTTTGTATTATAGACACAAGGCAATAAGATCAGTACGACCTGATTCCTTTTATCTGGGCATAATTACGGGTAATGCGTACCTCTCCAGTAAACCTTCCTCTTCTTTTGCCCACAACTTCGCACGCTATGTAGTAACCACTGTTAACACCAAAAAACCTCTTTAATGTTCTGCTATAGGTTTGGACTTGCAAAACAGCTGAAAAGCAATCAGAAAATTACAATCAACAACGACAACAGCAACAGCGGTAACTTCAGCAGCAGTAAGAAATGAACAGCATTATAAAGCACAGTGCCAGTGCATGGCTTTCTCTTGCTCTCAAAAACCGTGCAGTCTTTTTTCTAGAGTCTGCCCTTTTGTACTGTCCCCCGTGTTTGGAAACTAACCTTTCGCTTGCCCTTTTGCGTGTAATTGGATAAAAGCCTGTTTCTGTAATAATCCGAGCTTTCATCCTCAAGAGTTCAGTTGCCTCTAAAGACTTAACCTTCCAGTCAGTGGCGAAGGGTGGTCGGTCTGATAGCGGCTTCAAAAGGCACGAAATGCAGATAAACACTAATATGGTGAAAGCATAGAGAGTCCAAATGCTAAATTGCATGGCTTACTAGGCAAAATAACAAGTAAATTAAGCTGAATGCACCGTGTTGAGTCGTTTGAATTTTGCATTGCCACTCGTTCAATACATAATTTTAATAATCGCCGGAAAGTTAACGACATTCGCTTGATGCTGTCAGTTTACAAACTTTGGCGTATCACCTACCGCTCATTTTTATTTGTTTATCAGCGTTTGTTGTGTTTTCGCGGCTGCCATGCTTTTGCCCTTTAACTCCTAAGGTAGGCTCCTTCGCAAACATTCTTTTAGCTCGTCACACATGGGAAGGAATAACTGCGCAAGGACCCAAGGGAATGTCTACGAAGGAGGCTACTCCCAAGAATGACTTGACGAGTTTTACTCTAGTTAATAATTAACGCCAGACGTTACGATTTTAATCGTTAAGGGACAAGCGTCACGGGGCTGAAAGGCTTAACAGAGATGCCTACTCAATTTTTCAGTATATCTTTTTTTTTAATCGTCTTGCAGGCTTTTTAATTTATTGATCATGTGGCGATGTTGAAAAGGTCTCCATTCGGTCTGTTAGTTTTTTTGTTTCATGACCATGCATTAATATTAACTTGGCAGATTTGACCTGGTCCATGGTATTCGGGATCCACAATATTGACAGTTTTTATTTACCAGGCTTAAAATTCACCGACTCTTTGACAATAAGTGCGAGATTGCCACCTTTCGACATTTCAGCCCCAGCAGTCTACAGGACAATTGTCTCCTGAGCCACCTCCCCACGAGTCTCATGTAGCTCACTGGTAGACAGAGCATTTGAACTAGTAATCGGAAGGTCATAGGTTCGTCTACTCCTGCCGGGTAGGAGTCCTGTCATCCCTTAGTCAATAACGATAAGTACATAACTGACCATCTTGGTACACCACTTACCCGGGGGAAGGGGGAGGGGGGAAGGGGGA
>BLFK01000390.1:1179169-1193923 GCA_014634185.1 Astreopora myriophthalma | reverse complement strand
AAGGGGGAAGGGGGAAGGGGGAAGGGGGAAGGGGAAACTCCCATATGAAAGGGGCGGGGATGCTCGCTCAGGGATGTAAATTTCGGATTTTGGTCTCACTTAGATTATAGTATGACAAATATTTACTCAATGACTTACTGAATTTAGAAGAATTGTTCAACGTTGCTTGAATTGTTCCATTTTCTAATATCTCCAGAAAATATCCAGTTCTAGAAAGCAAGCGACCATTCATTCTCAAGGTAGGAACATTGGTAACTTTATTCAGGCCAGTAGATTTTGGAACAGTCTCGCGTATTAATCTTGACAATCTCTCCTGTGGATGTCTCGATGTCGAATCGACTGGCACTCCTTGTACCGTTCTTGATGATGTCCAATAAAGGAATAGAAACAAACAAGCAAGCTGTTCAAAGAGGAAAAGAAATATCATTAGTATAAACCGGATTTGAGTAATACGGTTGAAGCTAGATATATGGAATTCTCTTAATCTAAATAATGAAAAAAATAAGAAAGATATGAGCCTGTCGAAGTGAATTCAGCTAACTTCGTTATTTCTGTCTTTCGAAATGGATGGCAAAAATGAAAATGTGTTGCAACTTAAAAAAAATCGGCGAGTTTTTAAAGTTATGAACTTGAAAATGTCAATTTTTCTCTCCCTCCGGGAGCTATTGTGATGTGTTCCCCTTAACTTTGTTGAGATTTTGTCCTTGTGCCAAGCTAGAAAGGTAATTTCTCTTCATTTTCTGCACACTTCTGACAAAATCCCAGGGACCCTCCATTTACACTCGATTTCAGTTAATATTACTCTCAAAGGAAACCAATGTTCAACATTTACAAAACGTTTTATGAAGTTGAAAAGACAACTGGAGTCGAGGGAATTGCCCGTTCAAAAGTTCAAAAAAGGACTGGATGCTAGTTTACGCAACATTGTAGTGAAAAATAAGTTAACCCAACCGCACCAGAAAAATCTCCTAAAAACTAGTAACCTTACCAAGTTTGGCTTGGTTTTATTACATGGTAACCAGACTGTTAATTGCCAAAGGTCGCCAAACTCTTTCATTTTTCTGGATTTAAAACCTATTGCAATCTAACTACACAACCGTGACTAATTTTATTACGATCTTCCTTAACACGGGTCACATTTCTCTCCGTCTCCGTTTGAAATTGAGTAAAATGTAAACAGTTTGCTGTAGCATGAACAAGGAAGGGTGTGGATTTGAAAAAAATGATCCTGATCTTGAGCGATAAACAAAGGCCTGTTCTTTGACAATAATTTTCTTGGCCGTCTTTTGTGTGTCAAATAACGGTTAGCTATAGCATTCCTCGCACACGAATCAACGCGCCAATACAATTTATTCACTACTGGTAGTCTATAACAAGGACTTTGGCATCCGGATCCATGCACGGACGGATCTTTTTATCATGTTTCGGCTGCCTTCGCCTCCGTTGTTGCACCCTTCCATGATCGCACGGACAAAGCTAGTTTACTGCGAAAATTTTTATCTTACTGAATGCGCTCAGCGTGCAAAACCCCCGGGGGGGGTACTCCCTTAAAGTCCGGATAGGTGTGTGCCGCGAAGGGTCTTAAACCCTGACCCTATTTAAGGAACAATCCAACGAAAATTGATACCCTATTTAAGGCCCAAACCCGAAAAATGACACCCTATTTAAAATCGCTTTGGCAATACTTTAACTTTGACAGATCATTTGTTTTCCGCTTAACTGGGTGTTTACACCCTGCTATTTTTGCTGATACAAATTTTGGCACCCTATCTAAGGATCACACCGGGACACTATGCCAACATAGGCGAAAAGGATACCCTATTTAAGGATCGAGAACCTCCAAAAACCATACCCTATTCCGCGGCACGTACCTATATAGCCCATTTAGGGGAGTACCCCCCCCGGGGCAAAACCGTTTGGACTCTATAGTTGCCCCCGCAGGGTTTTGGCCCAGAGGCCAAAACCCGAGGAGGCAAGCTAGAAGCCCCACCGTAAAAAGAAAAAATATGTAAATTAACAGATATTGTACGGGGGAATCAATCTCGATTTGCCCAACCGGGCGCGCAAGGTGGTATCGGTATTGCTCAACCGGGCGCGCAAGTGACGTTGGCATTCTTTACCGCATTCGAAGTGTTCTGGGTAACGTGATGTGAGTATCGAAGACTTTGACAAGTGCTGTTCAGCATGGCTATTGTGACAACAGAACGTTGTCTTCTGGTTAATGTTCCTGTTATTGTACTGTAATATTTTCAAGGCATTTTCCATAGTTATTTAAATTGCTTTTCAGTTGATAGCGTTTCAAATAAATGTTGATGGAAATTGAACATAAATGCTGTTTGTTGTTGCCCGTCCTTTGCTTGCATCTTTAAACTACCAAATCAGCATAATACGGAAGACATTACAATGTTCAGCATATAATTGGAAGGCATCTCAACTACCATCCATATTATCCTAGGCGGGGGCAGATGTAGTGAAAACTATTACTAGTTTAATATACAGTAGGATCCCGTTGTCTCGAAGTCACTTATCACGAACACCCCACTTCCCTTGGATCAGCCGAGCAGTATTTTTCCCGCTCATTTGCTGTAAAAATAATGATGGCGTGCGCCAGTTGTCCACGGTCACTTTCAAGCGTCAGCCCACAATACAGTAAGTACCCTGGGAAAACCAGGGCTCTCTCTCCACAGCTTATCATTTGGATTAACATGTAGTAGTGTTTAACTTAAGGACCCGGCAATCACACCAAGCATTACTACTTGAAAATTATTCTCTTCAATTCACAAACGTTTGATCAAGAGTCTGTATTTCAGTATTTATTTATTTATTTATTTTAATCACGCGTCTGTATATAGGAGCCTCTTTCACTCTCCAGGAGTAATCTCTCAGGGTCTGCCTTCTCGACTAAAGCCGATCATTCAGTCGTAAGCCGATCATTCAGTCGGCAAAATACACGCAAAATCATTTTTCGGATAATAAGGGTCCCCGACTAAATTCATGGAATGCAAAGGTTGAGGTTTTGATGTTTAAGGCTCTAAAGTTGAATGTTTCAAGCGTTTATTGTCAAATCCAATCAATTTGCAGCACGAAAGTCCTTGGAAAAAAACGTCGTTCCAAACTTCCCTTGAGACTGAATTGTCCTTCTAACGAGTTGGGTGGTAACACGTTGTTCAACGGTCAGCTATCATTTTCGCACTTGTCCTCTGAAGTGATTCGCGTTAAGAATCAAGACCTAAATGACTAGAAAAGTCCAATACCGAATGTCCTTTGTCTTTTAGCCTTAAAACTGACTGACGATGATGATACGAGAATTTTGGCACTTTCCAGAAAAGAACAAGGGGATTCAAACAAAATCGGTTTACTTGACTGAAAAACTTCGAAAACTTTGTACAAAAAAAAAAAGAAGACAGTTTTGTCAGCGCCAACATGCATGTTCATGTTATTTCATTCTGCTCTCTGTAAGCCAGCGTGTAATTGGTTTTTACTGCCTAGCCGCGTTATAAAACCTGCCTAGAATCCTATCATTTCTGTTTGACACATGCACGCAGTTAATCTCTCGAGATGGTACGAAACATGATCCCAATGGACACTATGTGACTCGAGAACTTATCGAGCACCGACGATTGTTTAAATGAACGTGATAAATATTTCCGGGTGAATTCTTTCGTGTACGTCATTTCCTTCATGTCACTTCCTTTATTGCACTTTGCAACATTCTCCGCTTGTGTGACATTATAATAACGGGCCTACGCTTGAGTAAAGCTGGTCTGCCTGATCTGATAAACCAAAAAGTAAAATAATGGCTCAGTCGCGTAGGTGGAATAGCTGCCATCGGAGACAAATTTATTATCAGCCTTTAGGCTGATTTTAGGTCTTTGGCAACATACCCAAAGTGATCACTTTTCAATGGTTTTTTGGGCCGTCTTCATGTTGGCAATAATATTCTGGTGGAGTTGATTTCATTGTACAAAAGTGAGACCAAAGCGACCCGTAACATGGTGAAGAATTATCAACCATCTAAGCCCGTCATAGGGCTACGATTATTGACGCAGGCTGCCCAATTTGACAGAAACTTTTGGTGTTAAGCTCTCAGCTCGATTCTGGACCGACGGCTCACCGCCATCTTGGATATTAAAAGATCACCACGACGATTAAGAGTCAAAGGTTAGTTTGCGCCGTCAATTTGGGAGACTTAAGCGTTTTCATAAGGCGATATTTAACCAATCTTTGGAGACGTAGGACTTGAAGTCCCATGTTGACCGCCTTAACGCGATGAACGGATGCCAAATATCAGCCATTCATGTTTGTTTATAAGCAAATTAACTGAAATTAAATGACTCGTACTCGAGGCAATATAAAAACAAATAAGACAAAACTAAACAATATAAGCCGGTAATTGATCTCGTTAACGAATTGGCCCACCGATGATCAGTATTGAACTCCCACCATGTCCAACTTCAGGTAAAAAGGTGATCTGGTTCTGGAAGTTGAAGAAATTGCTGGCTTATTAATATTTCTTACAAGACATGGCTAGAAACGCATAGAAATGCATATAGAAGGAACTTAATTAGTGAACTGTGCCTTGTATATTGCGTCATAATTGTTTGGTTAAGTGCGTCTTCTAGCTCTCACAAG
Source organism: Astreopora myriophthalma (assembly GCA_014634185.1). Taxonomy (NCBI): domain Eukaryota; kingdom Metazoa; phylum Cnidaria; class Anthozoa; order Scleractinia; family Acroporidae; genus Astreopora; species Astreopora myriophthalma. The sequence continues at coordinate 1,189,291 of BLFK01000390.1, read as the reverse complement.
AAGTCTGTACGTAATTGTTCAAGAACTCGATCCGCTTGACAACAAAACAAGCATGCGTAACGTATTGACTGATCTGAGGAATGGAGAAAGCGGGGCCGAATTTTGGAGCGTGTGTCTATTTTCGCCAGGGTTCATTATCTATACCCCACGTTTTGAATTACCGCCTCAGTATTGTTCAAGAGAGACAAGTGAGGCTTTAAATGCTTAAGGCGGCACGAAAATTGAGAAAAATAATACATATTAGGAAACAACTACTTCATAACCGTTTTTCATTTAAAGAACAATCTTTGGGAGCTTGTTTTGGTTATATAATAAGTCAACCAAAAGAAGGAAGAAATGCGGGGATAGAGCAATTAGAAAAAAAATCGAAACAATAACATCTTACTGGGTGGAAGAATTTTAAGTAGTTCATCGAAGTAAGAGCTACGTAACTTGGATGTTTCAGAATGACTGCGCCGTCTGAAAATTCAGTTGAGCTTGCTAGAAAATTCCCTCGAGATATCTTGCATTGAAAGCTTTGTTAAGTCTTGTTGTTTTTAACCCAATTTTTGGCCTGTTTATATGACGATGAATTAAGCTGGTATAACTGCACCAAAGACTGATCTGAAGTGAGTACAAGCTTATACTATAATATCAAACTAAAGAGGGTCCGAAAAGTGTCTACATGATCAAAAATTTGACAGGCAATTAAATGAAAGGATCGTGAATTGTCAACTGAGTACAGAGACTGTTGCTGTGACGTGCCACTTACTCACTCGGTCAGTTAAAGCTACTAATTTTAAATCATCGAGAATTGATGTACCGACTTAGTGGAGTGCATCATCGACTTCGTCTATATGTTGTATTCGACTTTGTACTTGTATCGATCGAATACTGACCGATGAGAATGAATTGTCGATACCTACCATTAAACTTCCAAGACATCGGTTTAATTCCATTGCCGTTCACTCGAAGAATCGACAGGTCCTCTCTCCACTATCAGCCGGGCTACGTTTTCTGAAGAGGACTCTCCTGCCATATCTGCTTTTATAGATCACTTATAGAGTCGTAACTTCCTGAATTTCTTACGCAAACCGGATTAATTCGATTTAGCTTCTGGACCACTTAAAGTTTTCACCCGTGAAAAACATCCCGGGTGGAGAGAATCCGGAGGACCTCATGGGCTCTCAGTAGTGGGCTTTATCCTTGTCGATTGAGACCAAGCTTGGCCTAAATAAAATATGCTTCCTTTCGGGATGTTTTTATCTTGATTGCCGCAATGGGATTTTTATTTTTTTAGTTCATTACTCACATTTTTTTGGTCCGTGAGCTCTTGATAATTCAAGAAGTCTTGGATAAAAAGAAATCGTCAATAAACATTGTTTGCCAGAATGCACGGGCATTTTAATATCCAAGGGCGCATTCAATTTGCCGGTTTTCTGTCTTCTGCATTTCAGAGATTATACATGCAGGCGCCTTCATAATGATGTTGAAAAGATTCAGTCTTAATTGTTTAATCGGATACGAGGGTAAAATAATGATTTAAAGGACTGCACAATCGAACCACCAAGTTGTAAGCATTCAAAGATTGAGCTGTATTTTAGAGATAATTTATCGCCGTAGACATTCAACCGCTTACTGAGTTGCATTGCCAAGTTTGATCAAGCTCATGCAGCTTTTCTCTTGACATATCTTTTTGGCATGGAGTTATAGTTAAGAAGGGCCTACCGGTAAATTCCACGTGTTTTGCCTCCATATTTGTTCATTCGGATAAGCGAAGAGCGGCCGGGGTTGGTGAGTGTCATTGAGTGAAATTAGGCTCAGTACGGGGTGGGGTTTGAATCTGACGGTAGAATATGACGAACCGAGTGTTCTCTTCAGTGCTTTTAGACTCTTAAAAACAAAAAAAAGATATGTATATATATATATATATTCTTCCATTGTTGTCTTATGCCACCAAGTTCTATTAACAGTCAAGTGACAAGGAACCACCCACGCTTTTTTTTTTCAGACAATGCACTTTTTATATATTTTAAGAAACGTACTACTTACTTTATAAACGATATTCAATATATTAGATCGTGGTTATTCCGAACCTTTTCATTGACTATGCAATAAATGGAATATTGTAACTCATTTCTTGCGAAAGCAAAGAGGCAGACTCTAGCGACTCGTTGTCAATGTCCAATGGTGCACGGCCGTTCAGGGTCGAAGCACAGATACACACAAAGCAGTTACATGCCTGGAGTCATGTCGTCATTCACCGAACGACCAAGGTCAATACTGTGATCGTTTGTCCGTCTTCCAGAATAGGACGGAACACCCTCTCGATTTTTTATTTTCTAAGGTAAATTTGGGAAGGCCCTACGTCGGCTTCAATTCTGCCCTCATGTACGCCTTTTGCATTCCGGTCATTCCAAGGTACTCTGTCAAGAGGAAGTTATCGCCTTCATTTTTACATACGGGACAACGGCCAACAGATCGCATCTTTATTTGCCTTGCCAAAAGACAGCTTGGCGTTGTTTGACTCAATTATGTTCAACAGTCATTGAGTTAGTTGCAATTATAGTAAAGGAGATTCTGAAAAAAGGTACTGGCTGGGCTATAAATTTTGTTCTCCACTTGTTTTTCGAGGTTTGCGAATGCACAAATTACAAAAAAAAAGGCGTTTCATGAGCAAAAGTTATTTTACAAAATCATATTGATTTGTCTTTACAGTGTACTGAGAATTGTACTGAAACGGGGCATTCTCAAGCGGAATCATCTGTAAATGGAATGTTTCAGGGAAAATATTATGTTGAAATGACAATAAGAGTCCTCTGATTTTCGGAAACACCAAGTAATACACACTTCCGTAGGAAATTACCTCTTTTGGTTCATTGAAGTGAAATTTCCCTGCATTAATTCCTACACGAATTAAAGAGAGAAGTTAACTTCTCAAGGAAATCATCTTGAGGGTAGTACAACGTGACGTATTTTGTGGACGTAGCGTGTCAATAATGTTAAGGATATCCTGAATGGCTATTACAGTGAGAACCAATCATAATACTGAGAGTGTGACGTCAATTGAAGTATTGTAAACAGTACACTAAAGATTGGGAATTACTGTAAAGAGGACGTGGGATTCTTAGTACCTAAAGACAGGAATTAAGATTGCAATAGAAATTACTGATGTATGTATGGTCCACTTGTGAAGTAGGCCAGAAAATTAGTAGGTCACCACCCTTTTTTTTTGCTTAGAAAGGAAGTTTTGGAGTTCTGAAAATATAAAACTAAAAAGAAAATGTTTTCATCTCCTATGGGGATATGAAGGGAAATGAACACGACTTTCGTGAGAGTTTTAAATTCATGTTTTAAAGTACATAGGGGTGCTAATTAGTTTTCTTCAGTAAGGTATTTATCTTCGCGTGAGTTTGATTAGCTTAATCTATAATACTCACATTCTTGGTTTGAAAATTCCTTGTCGTTAAATTATAGGGCATTACTCGAAGAACTGTCCAGGAGCTTTCACGAGAATTGGCGACAGCAATCCCTCTTTCTAGTCACAAACGCATATGAAACACATTGACTGTCACATGAAGCAAATCTCCCTAATAGAACTTGCTTTTGTTTTACCCAGCAGTGGTCGCGAAAAAAAAAAATGAAGTTAATGCGATAATAATCTCTTCAGGAAATGTTCTTCAAGCTGTGTTAAAATTATCGCGGGCATAACATAACAAACAACGTTCAGCCGCTTATTGCAGGGGCTCTACAATTTCAACCAACTCGATGGCTGGAGAGATGTTTTATAAACCAATTTATTTTGTAATACACAAGCACAGCCGGCTAGAAAGTATATGCCTTCTTATAGGTGTTACATTTTCCCTTGCGATGCAGTTCCTGTTTTCCAGACACGTATTTTACATCGCTGTGTATGCTCACGTAAAACTTACAAGAATGTCTCCCGGATAGCTATCCGATTGATGCTTATAAAATCTCCACATTTAAGTTCTCCACTGAGAAATTAAAAATCTTATAAGATGTCAAACGGAAACTGTAGGCAATAGACTATTCATATATGAAAAAAAATAATAAATAAATAAAAAATAAAAAACAAAAAAACCCCAAACTATTCAAACTGAAAAAGATGGATCCAGTGCCCAGACGCCGTCCGAGTTCTCACGAGTGCAAATTTACACTAAGCTGTTTGGAAACTGAGAAAGGTAATGTCTCATGCATTCTTAACACTGAGCATGTTCTAGGTAGGAAATTCAAGGTATGCTATGTTTGATTAAGTTCTGTTAAGTATCGATTTTTCATTCACTAGCTATAGAATGTCAGGATTGGAGTTTTCTGTGGAAACACTTGCCCGCCAGCCAAGTGATCTTCACGGAAAGCAATGGCCGGTCTTCTCTGTTCGCCCGGTAGTTTTGTGGGAAAAGCCGCGGAGCTTAGCTCGTGTAGTTCGCCAGTATATCTTCGGAAAGATGTTCGTTTTCTCTAGTCGCTAGTCAGCGACTAGCTTGTTGGAGAATGTTCATCACAGCGCAAAAATGGAACTAGAAAGTTAGTAATTGGATCCGAAGCTCGTAATAGAAACTGGAAAACCTACGCCAAGTTTGCGAAATCCTTTCTTCTTGAAGGTGAGAAAAGGCGTACTCGCCAATTGACACATCTTACTCGTACATCGTACTCGCCAATTGACACATCTTACAGCCATAATTTCCATGCCAGCTATATTGTTTCTGTGATCAACTTTGTTTGAAGCAAATCCCGGCGAACCACCCCATTTGGTAAACCACAGAATCGATTGTTGTCAGTTAGTCTTGCTGTGTTAGCGGGTTTTATATTTGGGTTGCTGGCTTTTATTATTATTTTTTTCGTTGAGGTGAAATTGATTTGAATAAATGTAGCCTGGAAATTGAGGCCAGAAACAAAACAAGGTTGGTATCTGTCACATAAGCGAGATAAATACCTTTCTCGGACTGAGTCAGTTTAAGTTCGTTTACTAACAACACCCTTGCAAGGAGACTTGATGAAATTCCTCTATATAAAACAAGACGCCATGGGGGCGTATGCGTGGGATGCGCTATTAGTTTGGAAATTGCACCGAGTGTTTGTAGGGCAGAAAAAAACGCATAGTGCGAGTTGTTTTAACTGCTTTAAAAACACAATTCATGTCGGGGTCAAACTATCATATTTATATTCTTTTTCGTTACAAACTAGTTCTCAGAGCTGGCGCTAAGTGCCAACGAGTTATCAAAGGTATGTTATGGCCAAGTGGTTGATATGTAAAGTTGGAATATGGCGTTAATATTGTATTTGTGCTTTCCCCGACTGAGTCAGTTTAAGTCCGTTTAATAACAACGTCCTTGCAAGAAGACTTGATGAAATTCCTCCATATAAAATGATTTTATATCGCAAAAGTATGAGATATTCCACGATGTCGCCTTACGTACGGCAAACATCTTGGCCGCTCTAGAACACCCGTAGCTAGCCCAAGACGTGTGTCTGTAAAATAAATATATCTAATTTAATGTGTATTTGCGGAAAAAGATCAGTGAAGAATGTGTAGTTTGAACTTTAACAGCGAGTAAACCGGTTTTCTGATCATGGTTTAAACGAATGAGAATCTTCCAGTGTTTTTAACTTAAAGCCACAACCTTTTATAGCGATTGTACTTGCACCACGCATGGAGAAGGCCAAGATTTGTCAGTCCATATGTCAGTTCTGGACAGGTCATACACACGGTTTAAAGTTTGCGGGAATGTGTCAGTGTGTATAAGCTCAGTCAAAAACGAGATCGTCATCTCACACCAGTCACTTATCGTGGCAAAACGTTCTCAATCTGTGGTTCTCGCGCCATGTCAGCCTAGGCCATAGGTGGCATACGGCTGCATCATCTTGCATTTTTCCTTATCAAAGTCGAGTAGCTTGAAAGAACTTTACCTTAAGTGACAACTACCGTGGTGTGCTTCTCACCTTCAATTAATTCTTAATACAGTCAAGTGTGACTGAATTATAGGCTTTGAAACTTTGTAGGAGAATCTTTGAAGTTTGCAATTGAGTTGAGATAATCCTCCAAGATAAAACCCATCTGAGACTTGTCAGCAAGCTCTCCTGATGGCATACTTCTTATTGATCAGGTGAAATCACTCAAAACTTAGCAATTCCAAAATGCTATTGATCTTACTGACTGAAATTTTGGAAAATATGGACGAAGTTTAGTCTAGTGTGCACGGTGTTTTGCATATTACGGAGAATTTATGAAATGACATTTATGGTAGCTGATCCATCAAACCTGGATCGTACCTTACCATCAATAAACAGCCCTATGCCCTATGGATAAGTATCTTTACGTTGAGAATTCCACTCCCTAGAAAGCAATTATTAAACTCATATTGCACGTGCACATATATAATAAAGCGTACCCTTTGCGACATAGACTGATATCAGTATTTCTACTCATGACAAGACAGTAAAGTGTACGAGGAAAGCTGTCACGGAAAACATGCTTTTATCCAGACTATTACTCTCAGAAAAATTAAGCAGCTTAAAAGGGTATTATATGTTTGCAGAGAGGTAGCCGACAATCCGAAACTTAGAACTAGAATTTCAAGTAAATAGGCAATAATATGTTTCTTTTGTTTTTTGGTTCCTGCCTTCTATGTTTTGGTGTCTTCTAATGGTCGTCGTACTTGCAAGGTGTTTCATCCAGGATTTCCTCAGTGTTTTCTACCATGGACAAGGAATCGGATATGGAATTCATGGGTGATGCGGAGTGCGAGCGCGATCTCTTAACACCCCTAACCCCCCACTTCCCCCGACCCTCGACCCCTGAGAGAGCTTGCTTGCAGGATTTGTGTGATGTCATTTGTTGTTCATCGATAAATTTGTGATCACTACGTCCGTTCAGCCAGGACATGGCAGTGGGTCCAGTTGGCCAAGGGCACTTAAAACAGCCGAAAATATTGTAGGATTTCCCAGACGTTCCCCCACTGAGAGCACAGTCTCTTTAACGTGCCACCCTTTTGGAGAATCCCAGCTGGATCACGTCACTCGCCAATCCTCTCAGAGACAAAAATCTGATTCTCCATTTTAGAAATATCTCGCACATTTTTCAGTATTACCTGACTCTGCGTTGGAGATTCATGACATGCGATCGCTTTTACAACACGCTTTAACTGCTGCAACGGAAATGGAATGTAAAACTGGCAATTGAGGTTGCTCCTTTTCCTCTATGATTCTAAGAAATCTCCTTCCATAGCTTTCCACCCTCTGGGGCAGCAGTATGAAAGTGGAGGCCTCTGACTGAATTTCTAAATTCGGCTGTGAGCTGGAGAAGGGATTCGAGACTCGCTTTGAATGTGGACACTTTTTTATTGCCTCTTTTTGAACTAGTCCAAGCCGAGTGCCATTGATCAAACTGAAAGAAAGCGTTTTCATGCGTTAAGTTGAAACATCGGGTGAGGTAGTGAAATAATCATCCGGGTATTGAAGAAACTCGATCCCAGTATACACGCACCAGTGCAAAACGGTAATTAGGCCGTGTTCCGCGTTTGACGTCGATTGTCGATTTTGCTTGTTGAAGAACTACCCTTTGTTAGTTCGAGTGTGTGACCAGTCTTGACCTTGAAAGAATTCCCACACGAATTCTTGTTTATTATTCTGTGACTTTCCTGTTACGGTATTTGGCACCATGTCAGTGAAATGTGTTTTTCTCAAAGAGGGATCCCTTGGGACTGGTAGGGTTAAGTACGCCCAAAGTAAGCTTATCAGTGCAATAAATAGCGTGAAAAACGAGTTCGCGAACTATGAAGGAAACACTTCAGTTCTAGAAAGCCCACTTAATCTAGAGGACGTTTGGCACTTAAGAATATTTCTTAATTTACTTGAAAACTGAGTACCATCACTCCTTGCATGCTATTGCATTGGCTCAAAACTACTTACAATTAACCCGCCAAACGATATTGCATTTTTTTTTTCAGTTGACGAAAAGGCGTTCAGTTGTGTTCGTGTATACCCACACAAGGATTTGCTCTTAAATGAACCGGCTGCTCAATATCGATCAATGCCGTAAGCCGCAGAGGCCCGCCAATTGTCGCTTCATACGTTTGAGCAAAGGGTCGAGGGGATGACGGGTTATGTAACCTTTCAGTCTTCATACTCCCGGTGCCGCAATCCTTCTTGGAAGGACAGCTACCGTGCATTGATCTTTTGTTTTAAACTTCACGGTACAGCTGAATATTTTACCAGAAACTTTTCTACGGGTCGGTTGCTTCGACACACTTTAAACCTATTCTTCATTGTGCACGGTCAAGGCTAAGAAACGTCAAGACAAATCAAAGAAACATATAATCCGAGCAGCCCGCGTTCGGGAGCCTACAAGTCAGCTTCATGACTATTGCCTTCTCAGTCAGCACTCTATTAGCTAGCTAAGGGCTGAAAAAGGGTGAACAGATATTCAGTAAAGACATGTTTACTTCTAATGCCACCAGAGCAGTGAAGTCAGTTGTGAACTAGAGAGCATAATTAATTAATATGTGAGACTTGAGTTGGCAGAAATTTATTAGTGCTACGGCTGGTTAGACTGAAGTGCGTCGGAGAGTGGGTGCCAACAACTGAGACGAAAAATACAAATCTAATATAACCGTCCAAAGTGAACTTGATATTCATGTACTTTTTGTAACAATATGGATGCAAGTGTCCGCGATATTGGCTTTCAGTCTGACGACAAAAGAAAAACAGGAAAAACAAAAACTGAAATTTCACGTCGAGACTGACTGAATTTGCCGGCCGAATCAAAATTGCAAATGTACCGTTGTGTCTTGGCTGTCTCAGGGTTGCAATGAGGAAATTTTTTTCTTGGGTACAATACTAATGCTGTATTTTTTCCCTGCATTTCAGAAGCATAAAGCCACCAGCCGGTGACTTGAAACTTGCCTTACGTCAGTAGTTTTCCTCTCTCACCAGGGGGTTGCAAAAGGAAATTCCATCTACGTTATTATTGTTCTGGGGCTCAATACTAACAGTTACTAGCACGTATTCACATACAGTTTATAAGCTGAAAACTCGGCCGATAAATTTAAACTTGCAACGTCACCTGTTAGTCAGGTGGGCTAAATATGCAGTATAAGGAATATCCTCGAGTTTTAGGAATACTTAGTCTAACAAATTTCTCGCGCAATCGGTTGATAAACGTTCACTTTTGCCACATAAGCAGTTTCCAGACATTTTCTACTTGAAGAAATGTTTGTTTGCGGCCTTACCCACCGCATTTGTGGTAACTGCAGTGAGCTTTCAACGTGACTTTTCCGTTTGAATACTTGCATTGATCGATTAGCCTTAATGTTTGAAACAACAATTATACATGTTGCCCAGTTAAATAGAGTTGCTTGGCCTATTACTCGACACTTCCTGAATTTCACCTACAGTTTTCAAAAGCGGACTACTGTAAAGTCGACAAGAGTTCCTCGTAAACGAAACCACGCAAGAATTATGCAATTAATCGCAGGTGCAGACGGTCCCTGGCACGTCGCACGGCGGCTCAAACTGTGAGGCCTCAATAAAAAGAGAACCATTTCACTAAAGTTCAGGGCCCGCAGATATAAGTGAAGCATGCAAACGCCCAAGAAAATTCACATCTGTTCATTCTCGGCTTTTTTGTAATAGGTTTTAGGCTGCCTCCCCTGGTAGCCCTTGGCAGCATTTCCCACTTGCACTCTTATGCTAACAATATTAACAGGCCGATTAACAACAACATTCTGTCTCTCACGGGTGAAAGTACAATTATCATTGCCAACTCAGTTAAGCGAATCGAGAAGCGGTAATAAATAATTCTAAAGGGAGGGTTCTGTGGTATCCGGAATAAAGCAGTGAACGAGTCCGGCCAGTCAAAATAAGATCATATCGGGTGAGTTAATGCGGATATCTTAATACAAACAATCGTTTATTTTCAATAAAAAGCCGATGTCAACATACTGACACCGACCACTTACCGGATGATCCAACGTGCGCACTCTCTCCAAAGATTGAAAACTACAAAACTTTTCCGTAAAATCAGTCTACGTGGAGGAGAAGCATGCGATGGTGGAGTTACTTAATTTGGATCTGTTTTTGTCGAGACTAAATTAAACTTTCCATGTCTTAAGAGTTAAAAATAAC
>BLFK01000390.1:1154169-1174169 GCA_014634185.1 Astreopora myriophthalma | reverse complement strand
ATTATAAGGAAGCCTTGGCTCTTTCTGCGCTCCCTACCTTAAGTCAGCGTATAGGGATCTAGTCTGCACAAGGTTTGTCAAGGACCTTCCCAATACAACCTCTTGGGTCTCTCTGTGTGGAAGAATCTGTATGTCATGGTTATAATTTCCGTTCAGGCCAGCGCATCCGGCTTGAGAGACCAAGAGCTATAGGACTTAGAGGTTCTCTGCATTCTGTACCAACAAATTCCGCACTCTAATGGGCTACCGCTAGGGTGGGTGTAACGGCGTTTTGGGGTTGATAATTTATCTCATATTTCTTTCCATGCCATTGCTTACCATTGGATATCTTCGACTGCAATTATGTAGTGGTCTGGGTGGCCAAGTGGGTGGTATTGCGTATTTAATATGAATTTATATATTAAATAGTAGTTTATTGTAGCTAGTGTTCTTTAGTGTAGTTTTGTATGTCTAACCCTCACTGTAATTCAGATTTATGATCTGCATACAATAGTGTGAATAAACATATCTATCTATCTATCTACCTACCTACCTACCTATCTATCTATCTATCTATCTATCTATCTATCTATCTATCTATCTATCTATCTATCTATCTATCTATCTGAGACGCATACACTCTTTTTTGATTATTATTACTTTTTATATAAGAACCGTTTTTTTTTATAAGAAGGTTGAGGCTGAGATTGACCGGAGTCTTAAGAACATGTTAAGATTATTCGTCAGGCTGAAAGTCAGTTAATAACGTTTTTATTTTGCTCGCTTGCAGAATAAATATGGGGAAAATAAATGTAAAACTGTAGTCTAACAACAATTTACCCAAATACTTAGGAACGTGTTTTTTTTCATCAATGTGGTTTTCTTATTGCATGACACATTGAAGAACATGTCAGTTTGTAGTTGAACTCGACGTACGGTGTTCTTAATACAACTTCTAGAAAACCGCAATTAATTGAGAAGTTATTATTTGCAATCTTTCCAAAATAGCTTCCACCCCAGCGAAGTCATGTAACTTTAAGAACATCTTAAGAACGTTTACAGGATCAAATCGCCCTAAAAATAAGAACGTTCAGCATCAGCTCCAAAATTTGACGTTCTTATTAAAAAAAAAGAGTAATTTATTTGTTTACTCAAATTCAATTACACAGATAATCAAAATAGAATAAAATAAAGAATAAAATGTATGGACAAATATAAAAATGGAAATATAAATAGACCCATGGGGCACACCGGATTAAATAGGTAGCAAGGAAGATGCCTGGCCATCGATAACTGATCCAGTTTGATGTAAGTGTTATCATTTTTAGTTCGGAAAACGCCTGGGTTAAACAGGGTTATTCAGTGGGCAATTCTGTTGAGGGTAGATATTTATTACAGCTAGTCTTTCGAGTTCGAAGTAGTGTGGCAGTTCGAGATTGTTCCTGCTTTCGATTCAGCTGCTGTTGTCCATTTAATATGTAACAAGCTGAATTATACACGCGCTTTTATTTGTACTAACTCATGATCTATTAGAGGACAACATTTTGGCGCCGAATGACGAGACTACAAACAAAAAAACAAACAAACAAACAACAATACAACTTTATTCCTGAAAAGCAAAACTGAGGTATACACACAACTTGAGACCTGCAGGTAGCTATCAAGGTAGTCGAAGCGGGTTCAAGGAAAAGAGGGAAAAGAAAAAAAATGGATGCAAGGTATAAATCCTAAAACTCCTAGATACACTCTAGCGTTTAGTATTGAAAGTCTTGAAAGGTTTAGTATTAAGCCGTGAAACTAACCGAGGAAGCAAACAGACTATAACCAAGAGTTGATTCCACAAAACCATAATTCCTACAAATCGATCAATCCAGAAAAGAAGACAAAACAGTCCTAGCTTAATCAACAGGCCAACCAATTCAACTAACCAAGCAGCATGTCAGTCAACACCAAACTAGCCAATCAACTTAATCATTTCACTCAATCAAGCGGCCGAACTAACCAACACAGCTGACCAAGCCAGCCAATCAACGCAACGAATCATCCCACTGACGAAACAACCAACCGATCGACCAACCCATCGAACGATCGACCCGCTCACCGACCGCCCATAGTTAGTGGAGGGGACTAAATCCGCTAACTGAGGACTGACCAACCAACCAATTCAAACAAACAAATCAACTGGAAAACTCAGTCTAAACAAATTGGCCCGCAAGCAACCAGTTAACGAACCAACTAACCAACCAGCCCTGCACAATGAAAATTAACCTTGTAACTAATTAACTCACTTCCGGGACATAATCATCGACAACTGTTTGTAGCAACACGAGGAAGATATTCCCATCTAGCAATGTTCCGGAAAAATCTCATAAAACCACTGGACACTTGCGCCCACAACATTGTCCAACCTTGGACAGGGGTAAATAAAAGTGGTCTCCAACGGTCAACTGTATTAACTTCTTATTTTTTTGATAACTAGCTAATGTTTTTTTATGGTAGTAAATACGTCAAAGGCATCTTTACAAAGGAAAACATTAGATTCTCTCTCTCTTTTTTTTATTATTAAACAAATGTACCCCGAGGAATCGCAAAACATAATCGTGGTTTTCTCAAAGCTTTTGGTGGAAATGCACTCTGGGCTTTCGTAAAGCAAAAGAGGCAAAACCGTGGCAAGTGCTTAAATGGAGCTAAAATTATATTGGCATCACGGTGAACGGCCGGAACTTCACTTCGTGATGTTTTTGTTTGGTTTGTCCAAAGTACTCCAGGTCTCTTCGTTCGAGCGCAGTGTTGATGATGCAGCGGGATGCACAGTGTTTCCTATCGAGGGATTGAGTGGCTGAATCAATTCGTCGCTCTGGTCTAAAATGATCACGATAACAAAATAGTCGTACGGAAGCTTAGGAATTGTCTCTGGAGAAAAAGGATACCGTAAACCAGGTTGTGGTTCGAATGTCTGTTTTCCCAGGTGACAATATATTTAGCAGCTTTACGAATACGTGGAAAAAGGCATTTAGTTTGAAAGGCATTTAAATAATTTGACATAAATTTGCGGAATAAGATTTTCTGTCCAAATAGTAGAAGTATAAGAAGGTTTACTACAACTTTGATTGAAAGGCCGACTCTTTCCTCAACTTGGATCACATTTGGGCACAACGAGCGCACAGTGCAGCTCTTTTCGACTGAATGTCGATCGTTGCAGCGGCCGGCCGACACAAGAGTTGCATTGGTGACTGCTGACAGTTCAATGCCTTTGAAATGGTAGCTCGTAAGGCTTTAAAATTATAGCTAACATCGAATCTCACCCGTGAGGAATTTGTGTAAACTTCAATCGCTTTAATTTCATATATATGGATCTTTGCATGTTTGTTTTCGCCTTAAGTTTCCAAAGGACCTTAGGAATCCTGGCCCTCCCACATGACCTCGCTGTACTGTTTCATAAAATTGCAGTTTCGAAGAATCCTGTCGTGCCGAAAGGCAAGCACAGGTTTCATTTTGGGTCAGGCACAGGCTAATTTTGACGCAGGATTTTAATTACTGGATTGTCGCTAGAGCAATTTCGAAAAAATTTGGTTAGCCAGAAATTCGTGGAGGCCTTTCAAAACGGCACTCTTTTTTCCCACACTAACAGCTCAAGATAGCCATTTGGCTCATTGCAAGATTTTACATGTAATTCTTGTCGAAAGAGTAACTTCGAAAAAATAATTAGGTAGCAAGGGTAAGTTCAGGGAGGCTGTTTAAATTGGCACATGTCTGTGTTTCCCACGCTATCAGTTCAACATAGCCATTTACCTTTAAAGCGTTAATGGAGCGAAGTATACTAAGTTCTGCTCGCATGGCTCGTGCACAGGAACCGAGTGGGCGTCAAAAGTGGCAGTTAATTGTCCACAACTTAATGCGGTGAACGAGTTTTATAGCAATGTGTTCTTAATTGGTCCTGATTGCTACAGGAATTTGGTCGATGCAGGCCTGAGTCATATCCGATTGTGTTACACTGAAAAGCCTGACTGGGCCGGGGCAATCTTAGCTCTTAGAGATGAAAAGGTTATAGCGCTTATAGATCAGCAAATTTTGTTGATTCGGTTGAACTGGACTTAAGAAAATGGACATCAGTTGACTTGCCTCTTTCCTGATTCATTCACTTTGCAGTGAAGGAGTTAGTGAGTCGTGAACGGCCTCCGTGTACCTCGGCCCAACGAGACTATTGTTTGCACAAAGAGCTTTCAGTAAATTTTCCTTCACAATGATATGCCCTTAAAATAAAACCGCACGCTGTTTTTACTGAACTTACCTTCAACAAATGCTTTTCACGTTCAAAAAATTGATGGGGCGTCATGTCGTCAATTTTCTTGCTTGATGTTCCACATCGTGTGACGATAAGATCGAGCAAATGCTTGCGAGCCTGAGATTCCAGCGACACTCCTCAACGCCTCGGACAAACTCCCAGCATTGACTGCTTGGTAACGGTTTCCCAATTCTCAAATGATCCAAGTGCCTCCTACTGACCTATTTAGACGCTAACGAAGACGTTCTCCCGGAATTGCTGCCCTGGGACACATCTAGGTTTATGTTATTTTTTTTTTGCGGCCTCAAAGAAACACGGCTTTTGCAACGCCTTCGCGGCTATTGGCAGAGCAATTAGACCAGAATTATATCATTGGGTAGCTAAAAAGTTAAATTTTTGCCTCTTGAGATGTCACCCAACCGTGTCCACCCTTATTTAGCGTCGCGGAGGTGGGTATTTAAGCCGACTATACCTAAGCTATTTCTTTACGCCAGGTTTGGCTTTGAAAGCCGTTCTAGAGGCGGAAACACAGCGCCATTCACGCTGGGGTAAACCTGCTCCTGCCAGACGATAATAATCCGCAGAATATAACATGTCCTTTTTACTCCTTTGTGAAGAACAGTGTCAAACACTCTACTTTGCATGTCGGCGTACTTTGTAATATTGCCGTCAATAAAAATAATGTTTGTGTGGCGGAAATTTTTGCTTCATGAGCACCCCACGCGATGGAAATGCACTGAGGGACTGCCGAGTTAAAAGTTTCCCGCTATCAAATCGAAAGTTACCAGACTGATACTGCCTGTATCAGCGTAATATAGATCTATATATTTAGGACGTCTTACTAAAAATTAATTGATTAAAAGAAACCAACGAATTCAATCTTTTCACTCAAGCTTGAGGAGTCGTCAGAAGTCCCATTAGGGGAGGGGGAAGGAATTTCACCCCAGAAAGAAAAGGCTTGTTTAGATTTTCTTCTTGTATCGTGGCTTTTTGTTGTTTAATTTCTGAAACTTTCCACAACTACTGTCGTAAATAAGAATATGCCTTTCATGGCAAGCTATCTCAGGCCTCCCTTTCCTTCCAGTTCCCGGTAAAGCTCACCCATGGTCAGGAGTATGTAGTTCAACTTGACGTGGGCTGGTGTCACTATCATGCCGTTTTTACAGGAAGCAGGCACTTAAGGTTTTAACGTGCTTAAATTAAGCGGATTTGTATCGAGTTTGGTTTAAGTAATCACAACTGGCCATTTCAGTGAAAGCTGTTGACACATTAAGAATTTAATCTAGCTGACCACTCAATTTCAGCTTGCCTTTAACAAAGCGGGTGTGAAGTTTACTTTGCACCTTTTGCTTGTTAAGTAATTTTCTCGTGAGGAAGGAAATTATGGTGGTCCTAACCCACGCAACCCAGTTAAGAGTTTTAAATTGCTCTAAATTCCCCAGTTTCCAGGCATGGCATGAAAAGGTGAAAAATTGTGATGTGTTCTTCTTTCAATTTAAGCTCACTATTTTGAGTAACGCTCTTCAGGGTATTAGTTCAAATGAAAACTGTGGAGAGATTCTTCAGTGCAGTGCTGTGTAACATACCGACCTTCTTACGGAGGCTGCCGAGTGCCGCGAGTGGGTTTTATCATATCAGTTGTTGATTTACAATCGACGGTTCTTGGTATTATCCCTAAAATTCAAATGAAAACCACCGAGCATTTCTTTCGTGCCGTTTTGTTTGTTTAATCTTTTAATTCTTTTTGTCACCGAATTTGTAGCCGGTTCATTTTGCCAACGTTGAACTCACCGAGTTGCATAGGTTTTGGAGCGAACAGCTGAAAATACCGTTTTGTACAGGAAGTTTACAGTGTCCATAAGAGCTTAAGAAGGTTTTCTTGTTTACTTTCTGATTAAGAGGGTTTTGATAACTTTAACTTTAATGGGGTTTTTGTATATTTACTCTGGTAAAACAACTGCAAAGAATCCAAAGATTTCCGGGCGATCTCGGTTAAATGGCTCGAGTCTGATGCGCTAGACTCAATTGGTTAATGGTACAATTTAAGGCTCTGTTTACCGAGAAAGGACTGTCCTACTACAAACTATATGTACGAAATCATCGTATACAATCCCAAACCCCTCATAAATTTTTCAGTCTGGTAACAAAATTTCCTCTCGCTTTTGCTATCGCCCCGTTATAATTTATATTCAAAAGTAGTTTAAATAACCGGATTAAAAAATTAAATTAGTTACATTTCGGGCCGGTTTCTGCTTGGTCTTTGTTCTCCATGGTAGTCTTGTAAACAATACTGCAAGTTTGAAATTGAAAGTAATACATGCTGAACAATTCGCTCGTGTGTGCTTTGGAATCCGGCAAGATTTTAATGTTGAGCCGGATCCCAACACTGCCACATGCGTAGAAACGCACGGTAACATCTCGTTTAGCTTTCTCCTCTGTTCAACAGAGTTAAAGTTAACAGGTTTAGTTGAAGGGGCCAGAAGCATTCGTTACTTCGGCTTAGTTCAGTTTAGCCTGCGGGCAGGCTCTGCGCTTCTCCATGAGAAACGCTTTCGGCCAAACTCCTAGCAATTAATGTTCCGTTTCTCCCCTGCGCAGCCTTGTCCCAAGCTAGTTTCAGTTTTAGTTATTACTCTTTATGTTGTTGCTGTTGTTTGTAGTTAAACACCATTGATTTCGCATGGCAAGTAGCAGTTTACAGAATTTCGTCCTTATATGTGCTCTCAGTGATACATCGAGAAGCCGAATGGTTACGTTGATAACACCGTTGATAACCTGAAAACAACCGCCCTCAGTCATGGAACAAAACTGCCGAGAAACTTTCGAAGCGACAATCATTTCAAGTCCCCTTCTCCCTCATTGATATCTTGTAAACAAACACCGAGTTCAAACAACATTGATATAGGGGGCAGAAGAAGGGTGAAGGTCTCCGAATTCTCTTTCATAGGGTTTCTTCCACGAAGATGCTGTCACATTTGTCCACAAACGATTTCCGTTTTTCTCAAATTTTGTTCAAGATTTTGACAAGGCCAGCTGGGTGTTACGTCAACCGTCCCTTAGCAGGCCTGCGTAACAGGTGATTTCTTTGCGTAAACTAACAAGTTTGATCCCCTCTCTCCACCCGGCGACTTCCAAACGCCGGCTCAGTTTTTGGGTCAGTGCGCAGCTATTACAACAGCCCACGCGATTGGCTCAGAAAATAATAGAACAGTCAAACAAACAACAGAAACAATGAACCCCAACCCTTAAAACAACAGAGCTGCTTCCTAACCAGATCCAATGAAATTAGAGGTTGTAAACTGTTGCGTGGTATCTGCAGTTTTTGCTATTCACTATCTATCACGCAATAGATATCGAGCAGCGAGCCAAATGTAGTGCTCTTTGTCTTTGATATCGCGACCATTCATCCCGAATTATTTTTATTAGTCACAGTCATTTCTTACTTGTTCCTTCTGGGAAGAAGCCGAGTATTGAGCGGATAGTGATTGAAATGCATACTTGCCAGCAGATCATCGAGCTTGTAACCGTGGTTGCTATAATAAAGCACAGTTTGAGAGGAATCCCACAAAAATACACCACGTTAGTAAAAGCCGGATCTCGTTTGAACGCCGGCTTCAAATAAGCGCCGGTGCCATTGTAGTACCGCAGTTAGGTTAAAACACACTTTATTCACGACCGTTACACTCCGAACTCAGAACGCTAACTCCCCGAATAAATTACAACACACGCTATCTATAGTACATGCAAATTACGTAGTTCCCGTGTGTATTACATCACATTCATTCTCTCGCTTCTACGCGCTTGCATTAGCATCGTATACACTACAGCCATAGCGCAAATTCTTAAATAAACCCCGGGTGCGTTCTTTATTACAGTTATTTGCTCAGTGACCTGGCCTATGAATGGCAGCGAGGCTGGCGGTGACCTTGTTTTGGTACAGACCGCATTGCCTTTCTCATGCGGAACGTGTTTTTGTAATGCTAGCCGGTCGGAATTTACATAAGAAAAGCAAAGAGGTTATTGTACCAGAACAAGGTCAGCAGCAGCCTCACTTCTATTCGTAGGCCAGGTAACTCAGCCACAATTTGTTCGGCACGATACAATTTCCCTTACGTGACGTACCTCACACATGGCGGCGATGGTGGCTGCGTCTTAAGTATGAAAAGATGTCCTTATCTCAACTCTATAAAGCAAGAGGTTTATTTTCGCGAACAAGTAGACTTCTCGTTTCTTACAGTCATCCCAAAAGTAGATACTTTTACAGAATTTTGAAATCGCAGTTGCATGGGACTGTATTAACATCAGGAGCAGGTCTCCTTCGTAGACCTCTCAGGACTTCGTCGATCTGGAAGTATAAAAACTCTAAGGATACAAGAGTCTTGGATCCACCGGAACACAGTGTAATTTATTCTGACAACAGCGGTGAAATTCTTGATGAAAACGCGATCCACGAGGGTGAATCGCAAGTTGCTGATGAGGGAGCCGTAGTAGAACCCGAGTCTTTAGATATTGAGGCCTTCCCACATGTCTACGAGCAGCCCCTTCCTAAATGCCCAGGTTGTGGGGCTGTTTTTCAAAGCGAGAACCCCGCGAAATCGGGTTACATTATACCAGCTAAGAATCCAATAAGAGGGAGTCAGTTAAAGGATTCGGAGCTCATATCCAGAACACTGGTCTGTCAAAAATGCTTCGATTTGAAACATTACAACAAGCCTTTTCCTATAACCATAACCTCCAGTGAAATTATGGAGTACCTAGGACACTTACAAAGAAGAAAAGGTTTAATTTTGTATGTTGTGGACTTGATGGACATTCCAGGAAGCCTGTTCACAAGTCTTCTTGACGCTGTTGGTGAAGCAAAGAGGATCATTATCGTTGGAAATAAATTAGACATGCTTCCGGTTGACGGCCATAGTGGGAATCAAAAGGGACGCTTGCAAGAAATGCTTTTCAACATTTGTAAAGTTCATGGGCTTGAAGGTGCCAACATTAAAAGCACGTGTCTCGTCAGTGCAAAGACTGGCTTTGGGATCTTACACCTGGCAAGTAAAATCTTAGAGCATTGGGACCACAAAGGTGACATATACCTTGTGGGCTGTAGTAACACTGGAAAAACATCTTTGTTTAATCTGCTGTTAGACTTGTTCAGTGTTTACAAGAAGGCTGACTTGTTACAAAGGGCAACTGTAAGCATTTGGCCATGCACAACACAGAGCTTGTTAAGATTTCCTGTAAGCCACTGGATGCTGAAGAAGCTGTGTACAAGGCTGCATCAAGGCATTGAAAAGGTATATGCACTGCTTTGGCTTCAGTTTGAAATCCAGGCTGCACCAACTAACCAGGGTTACAATAATTATTGTAGAAGGACTGTATGCATAAACAATAGTACAAGAAGCTTTTTGTGTATTTCAGTTATTTTGTCGAATCGCGGCCACATTATTTCTGAGAAAAAAAAAGAGCACCAAGTTCCTAATGAACTGTGACTTGCAATTTGTAAGCAAGAAAATTAAGTAGTGGGAATAAAAGAGGCCCAGGTTAAATTTTCTCTCCCTCTTTTGTCATCCTGTTGTCCTCTATTCTTGTGTACAACTTGCAGCCGTTCATGGCAGAACCTTAGGACCATTTCTTTCTTGGAAGTTGGCCACAATTTGACAAAGCAACTGATATACAAAGCAATAGTAACTATGCTGTGATTACAGACCTTCATTGATTTAAGGTACTGTAAATTTGTGTTGGCTACGCATAAGGCTAAGGGTGTATTTTTTTCAGACTATTCTGTCTATTCCTATTCTGGTTTAGGATTAACGGAATAACAAAATAAGGTTTGCCAGAAGAACACGTATTCCGAAAATGGAATGGTTCTTGCAGAGGTGACTTGAGAACTAATGCTCGGAATAGTCTGGACATGACTAAGAGTGACATTTGGCAGCCATGCACTCTTTTGGCGCCAAAATAACCGTGGAAAAACATATCTTCTGTGAATTCCGAGTAAACCGTATTCTGTTTATTCCATTCATTCTGCTGTTGAGAACAGAAGGTATATGAGCTGATGACCGAGATTGAGTGAACCAATCATGATGCTAGCAATGCAATATCCGAGGCTGAAAATTTAATAATTATTGGTGTAACTTCACATGTTTATGAACTGATTAATAGTGCTGACATCCTCTTTGTTAGTACTCAGACGATCCTGAAATCGAAATTGATGCCGAGATAATTGACAAACAAGAGACAAGCTACAAAGAGAGGCATCAACTCAGGAGAGGTAGAGGGAAAGGGAGAAACATGCCAGTACCTTCACACTCAAACAGATCCAGTGATGT
This sequence comes from Astreopora myriophthalma, assembly GCA_014634185.1. Classification (NCBI taxonomy): domain Eukaryota; kingdom Metazoa; phylum Cnidaria; class Anthozoa; order Scleractinia; family Acroporidae; genus Astreopora; species Astreopora myriophthalma. The sequence continues at coordinate 1,163,582 of BLFK01000390.1, read as the reverse complement.
CACCATTGTTCAACCAAGCGTTGTAACAGGTCAGCCTAACAGGAATCAGACATGGCTCTATGATACACCTGGAATCATCAGTGACAAGCAGGTGCGAGAACATCTGATCTTGCTATTTTAGTAAAGGAGAGGGTGAATTTTAAGCATGGTAAATACATGTACATGTAAATGAAGTGAGCACTCAAACATTTTTTGATGAGTCTGCCTGCATCAACATCAATAAAATAATTAATTCATCACTTCAAGTTTGAAACCTCATTGTTACAGAATATTCTAAAATTAATTTTAATAACTTTGGGTTAATTATTTAGTAATATTTTTTACAAGATCACGGCAGTTAATTTGTTCATATTTTTCTTTGCAGAGTACAAACCTGCTGACAATGGATGAACTCAAACTTTTAAACCCGACTCTTTGGTTCATACCCAGGACCTTTATTCTCAAACCAGGCCAATCTTTACTGTTAGGGGGACTGGGAAGGCTGGACTACCTTGAGGTAAAGACACTGCTGCACAGTGCTTTGTTATGACATGCGTGTGATTATGGTACTCTATGGTAGTCTTCATGCAACAACTTAAAATACAAAATTAATGTGAACTACTATTGGCCTGCAGCATAGGCATATTGTGGGGAAAGTGCACAATGTCTCACCACTGGCTTGGTTTTATGGGGGAGAAATACTGGAAAGAGTTTGCCCTTTCCCTGTCTCTTGTGAGACTCTCCATGGTCTCTTGAGACTCTCTGCATGGTAACAACCCAAATGGCAGCACAATGAATAATGTCTTGAATAAGTGTCCCCTTCACCTCGCTCAAAAAACACCTGCTGTGTTATGCTAAACTAGCATAATTTAACAAAATAGATTCCATGTTGTTGTGTCCCTGTTCAAGCAGTAGATCACAGATGATGTTGCATTGTGATAACAACAAAGTGGCACACAAGCCATTAGGTGAGTGTGTCACTGATGTTATTGCCCTGTGCTGACACCTTCTGTGGTCAACTTAACAAAATTAATAGATTTCATGTTTCCATGTTGCATCTGTTGATTAATAGATCACAGATGATGTCAACATGTGGTAAGAGCAAAAAAGTGGCACAAAAGGCGATAGCCTAGTGTATCACTAATCTTCTTACCACTTTTTGACGTTCTGTGTGATCTAGTACTGAAGATGCACGGCAACATGCAATCTGTTTGTTTTATAATTATAATAAAGAGACAAAACAATGATGTCATCTATAAGTCTGTTCTCTAGAAGATCACAAGTGAGAACCAATCAAAACACATGTAGAATTGAGCTTATTATAATTTATAATACTTAACAGATGCATGGCAACATTGAATCTGTTTGTCTTATATAATGGAAAAAAAAAATGATGTGAGGTCACTAGCAAGAACCAATCAAAATGCAAGTTCAATTCAGCTTATTGCATTATTATTATTAGCCGCTGTTACGGGAAATGAGCCCGCGATCACCCCTCTCCCCACCCCCTCCCCAAACCCCCAAAAGGCGGCTGGACGCGTGGACGAGACAGTGTTCATTTTCCACCAATCATAACCTTGAATGCCCCCACTCAAGCAGGCAGCATAAATCGTATTCTGAGAGCAAATTTCGAAATGGCAAAAGCGAACGTGTTATTTCAATCGACCAGCGATCGTGTTTTGGGGCATTTTACAGTGAACAACACCAAAGATGTACAACTGTAAACGCTATATCTACGCATAAATTTAATTTTACAACTGTAAACGTAGCGTTTACAGCGATCATGTTTTGGGGCATTTTAAAGTGAACAACACCAAAGATTTACAACTGTAAACGCTATATCTACGCATAAATTTAATTTTACAACTGTAAACGTAGCGTTTACAGCGATCATGTTTTGGGGCATTTTAAAGTGAACAACACCAAAGATTTACAACTGTAAACGCTATATCTACGCATAAATTTAATTTTACAACTGTAAACGTAGCGTTTACAACTGTAAACGCTATATCTACGCATAAATTTAATTTTAATTTACGCCACAGACAGGATCTGCTGCTCACGCGTCCAGGCGTCTCTTCTCGAAAGGATACCCCTGAAAAGTGAGCTGTGGAAATCGAGTCTAATTACAGTATACATGTATAAACCAATTTACTTTACATCATCGTGCCAATGTTGTTTTTTGAAGTTTGTGAATTAGGCTTCTTAATAATATTATAGTAATGGTTTTGTTCTAATCTCCTTCAAGATAAAACGGAGGAAACTAAACAGTAATGGCGAGTGGGACACAATTCCAAGGGTATGATTCAATTTCTTGTTGGTAACTCGTTTAGGAAACAAAAGTGATGTCGGAATTTAATTTCGACTTGCACAAACTTCCATCTTTCAACTTTCAGGCAATCAAATCTGTCTTTTTTACTGTTATGGCGTCTCCTAATTTACCTGTTCACATTTGCAAAGAAGAACATGCAGACCAAGTTTATGAGAAGCACGCTGGCACAGAACTCCTTGGTGTGAGTATTACGAACACATGGCTTTGGTGTCCTTTGCGGTTTTGTGGTTTTTCCGCCTTTTTACATTTGGTCCTAATCAAAGCGGTTATTCGGATTAGGTGGGTTAGTAGATTGGCTTAGAAAGAATAGACCGAAACGAACATACGACGGAAACGATAGACCCTTACCGTGAAAACAGTAGAGCTGCTTCCGATCCAATGAAATTAGAGTAATATAGCGGGTCATATCCTTAGCGTACCACTGTGTAAAACCAAGACTTTTCAGAGCTCGTTTTTCAATAGAAAAGAACACATGGCTTTCGTGTCTTTTGCGGTTTTGTGGTTTTTCCGCCTTTTTACATTTGGTCCTAATCAAAGCGGTTATTCGGATTAGGTGGGTTAGTAGATTGGCTTAGAAAGAATAGACCGAAACGAACATACGACGGAAACGATAGACCCTTACCGTGAAAACAGTAGAGCTGCTTCCGATCCAATGAAATTAGAGTAATATAGCGGGTCATATCCTTAGCGTACCACTGTGTAAAACCAAGACTTTTCAGAGCTCGTTTTTCAATAGAATTGTTAGACTCTGGAACTCTACATCTATTATATTTAACCCAATTCAAATACCTCCAAGAAATTTCTAATCAAACGGTGTGAAATGAAACTTCAAACTATTTTTGACCCGGAATTGGTGTGTACTTAGACTTACGTTCTAACATATTTATTTCTTGGACTTACGTTCTAACATATTTATGTCTTAAATAGATTTACTTTGTACTATTTCGATTTATTGTGTTGTTTCTGAATTTTAGCTTGTGTAAGAATTTTCTTTCTCTCTTTTCACGCTAGTTCAGATTTTTTATGTATGTTTAGGCGGGTACCTAGCATGGGTCTACGTGTCCCGTTCATACCCTGTCCTATTAATTAAAGTTGGTTTTGCTTTTTGTCTTCCATTATCTAATCCCTCTCGTAACCTTGTTCTCATCCACCTCATAACCTTGTTATACATGTAACCTCCGTCTCGTAACCTTGTTCTCAGGTTTATTCCTATAAAAATTGTCAAAAAATGGAAAGACAAAACAAAAAAGAAAAAGAGAGCGATTGCTGCATGGAATCTTGATTTGGTGTCTAATGCCGTAATGCCGAAAGAAATGACCAAAAAGGGGAACTCTCAATGGCGCAACTTTGGTGAATTTCCAGTTTTGTTCGTCTTTTATGCCGTTTGCAGTCTTGATCGATATTACTACGAAAATCATCAAATTGTGGAATGGGCCCAAAATTTCGCAGCCCTGCCCCAGCCACTCTGTTTTATTGCCCCGTTCACTTTCTTTGACGAATTCCAAGAATTCAGAAACTGGCTTGTTATTTCTCACGGTACAGTCGAATTTTATGAATTCGTCAGGTAGTTGAACGAATTGGCTCGGGCAAAGAAAGGAAATTTTGGGCCCATTCCACACGTGAACGATTTTCATAGTAATTTATATTACGGTTTTGGGCCACGTTTTTTGCTTGTGCCTTTGCGGTTTCTATTGGGTCCCTGATCCCTTTCACTTTCACTATTCGTTTTTTACAGGTACCGCGTGGTGGAAAAAAACGAATGGAAACTTTTCCGTCTTTCAAATCAGAAGACTTTACCGTTACAGGAATTGGTTGGGAGACCTGTGCTGCTGATGTGGTGTTGTCCAACATGGGCTGGGTGGCTGTGACTGCAGGGAGTGGGTCGCTAGTGTCGGTGAGAGCTCATACGCCTGATGGCATTGGACTTGACCTAAGAGAACCAGCTTTCCTGCCTACTATTGTCACAAGGAGAGGTGAGTTTTCTTATATAGTTTCATGATGGGTGGGCAGCGTTAGTGAGGAAAAATGGAGTCCAAATTGGGTTAGCTCTAATTCTGGGTTAATGCACCTATCAGTGTTATGCGCCAGGGTGGCCCGGGGGGGTGGGGGTGGGGGTGGGAGGAGCCCACGTGAAATTGACTCAGAGAGCCTTCCCCAGGGTCGGGATTTGACATGACCGCCATCTTGGAAGACCGAGATGCATTAAGTAGGTGCCTGGGGCTGGGGAATTTGACTCTTGCTTCCATAAAAAATGTCAAATTCCGCCTGGTCACTTAGCATTGATAGGTGGACAAATGTGACCAAAACATTGTTATGGTAGTATGGTATTTAACCCCAATTAGTTCCAATCCTGCTTCGAGCAACTTCACCCTGAAAGAACTGGAGAAAAAGGACAGAAAAAGGTCGCCCCCCCCCCCCCCAAAAAAAGGATGAGATTAGGGATAATGCTCAAATGTTTGAATCTCGTTAAGCCTCGTGCACAGGAACAAATTAATTTTGTTGCAGTTTTTATGTGACGACTTTTATTTCCTCGTGTACTTGAGGAAAAATGCCGACTATCAAATGAAGCTGTGATCCTCGCAGTTATGGATGCAATTTTAGCAATTGCGTAGAAGCCTGAAAAAATGCAGGACTTCAACAGGGTTTGAACCCGTGACCTCGCGATGCCGGTGCAACGCTCTAACCAACTGAGCTATGAAGCCACTGATGTTGGGAGCTGGTCATTTGTGGGTTCAAGTGTTCCCGTGATGTTCCCATAACTGCGAGGATCATAGCTTCATTTGATTTCATATCCGCAGTTCAATATATGATTCATTTCATATATCATTTCATCAATGCCGACTATGTCATGTGAAAAAGTGAAAAATGCCACATGGGAAGTTTGTTCGTGTGGACTACTTTTCACATAAAAAAATTAATGCGGCTATTGTTCAGAGGTTCCAGTGGTCTGTAAGCGCCCTCGGCTTGTTTATCATGTCCCCGCTGTTCAAAGTAAGTCGTAGATGACTGTAGTGTAAGTGCGAGTCCATGAAAACGTTTGTTTTGATGTCGTCGTTGCAGTCGCTGTTATGTTTTGTTAAGGTTCCTATTTTTATTAGCGGAGGAGATATAGCGCCGGGAGCTAATGTTACAATCACTCGCGCGAGCGTTTGTTTGTTGTCGTGTTTTTAGGTTCACGTGGCGTGAGATACCAAGGGTACCCCTCCACAGAGCGGTATGTAGCCACACGGAAAAAGAACCCGCAGTTCATTAAAATGTTCCGGGGTCAATCTGCCGGCGAGTTCAAGTGGATGCAAGAAATTAAGAGACAAAGACACGAACAAAGAGAATTGCTAAAATTTGAGAGACGTAGCAGGGCTGCCGATAGGGCCTTGCTACAGCGGAGTGCGGTGAGCGATCCCCCTGAAATTCCCGGGGCTTTTGGGATGCCCCTCCCCCGAGGGAAGTTGACTCAGGAATGAAACAAGTACATTCATTTCACTGTTTAAATGGCTAGGGTAGAATGCAAAGAGATTGTTAGAAGTGACACCAAAACTCGTTGCAACTTGCTCACAGCAGCACTGGGCCGATCAGAACTCGGAAAAAGTATATGTAAATGACCCTAGGAAGGCTGGAATGTAGAGCGGTTTTCAATTCAGCGTCGTGAAACCAAAAGCAAAGTAACTACAGACTCAGCCAATCACGGTCTGAAGGAAATGCACCCTTCGGCCAATCATAAATCGAAGTAATTCGCGAAGTGGTGTTACTAGCCAATCAGAACGCAATGCGAGTGAACGCAGCCGTCGCCAAGCGCGGGAAAACGAGAGTGACGAGAGTCGCAGTTGCCTTTAGTTTTGCATCTGATTGGTTGAAAAGCTTGCGCTAGTTTTTTTTATCCAATCATAGAGCAAAACCAACTCAAAGCACTCGACAATCAATTAAAACCCGCTTGATTGAGATTGGTTGATAAAGCGGTTTACCCTTTTTCAATCGAGTGGCGAAAATAACGTCGGATTGTTTCGTTTTGCATTACTACGCATAGTGGTTGGCTGGAAATCTCAGTCAATCAGAGGCAGAAACAAAGGCAATTGTGACTTGCTGTAGTGATAGGGGCTTCGCGGCTCGGTAAATATCCACCGTTATAACATAACTAAAGCAAAGCGCGCGCTCTGATTGGTTAATTCAGCGTCTACTATTTGCTCATGGAGGTTTGCCAAGCACTCAAGAAGCTAGAGTCGCACTCGGCTATCGCCTCGTGCGACTCTTACGCTTCTTTCGTGCTTAGCAACCTCCCGCGTGCATCTATAACTCAATAGTACACGCTATGGCGTGTACCATTTGTTAATTAGCCACCGACACTCTTTACACTCTTTCGGTAGTTGAAACCATTCAGGAAAAAATATCGTTGAAATTTGGTTCGCAAGTGAACAAGTGACACAATTAAAGTTACGCAAGATTAATTTGCATTTTTAAACAAAGCTTTTACACCGGTTTTTATGGATAAACTCGGGGTTAAAAACATAAACCATTACCTTTAAACACAGCCAAACCAAATTTGGTCGCTTTCTTTGGGTTTTCAGTAACCGCTTCATCGTTAATTTGGATAATTTCTTCGCTTGTTACGGTTGCAAACTGGGACGCCATTTTTCTCAAAATTCACGTGAGGGAGCGTAAAAATCGCGAGTTGCTCGGAGGTAAATAGTTAACAGTTAGACCCGTAGCCCGCAAGGGCTACGGGCCAATAGCCCATGAGGCGAAGCCGAATGGGCTATTGACCCGTGGCCCTTGAGGGCGAAGGGTCTAATTGTTTTAGTATCACCCAACTAGTCGGACAGAAAAGGCAACAATAAAGGTAGCAAATGCAAGTTGAAGAAATATTTATTGGGGAATAAAACAAAAGAAAGCGTCACGCTTTTCGCTACTCGAGTACTATTACTAATAGTCCTCTAGTAGCTTAGCCAGTGAAAATGCAGGATTTGCATTAGTCCACTAGTTGAGTGATTCTAACAAGGGATATTCGGAGTTTGAGTGGCCAATCAGAGCGTGCCTTCAGCGCTATCCACTGTTTTAGTATATACTAATATACTAAATTATACACAATATAAGAAAGTGCTATCATAAGTCGTATCGTTGAACGGAGGGACGGCGGAGCCGGGGGGCCCAATTTCAAGAAAAAATTGAAATGTGAATGCTGAAAGTAGCATTTCCGAGCTTCAAGATTTCAAAATTTTCTCGGGGAGGATTCCCCCAGACCCCCCTCACAAGTTAGCGCCTTAGGCTCGCGCTTGTAAGGTCTCCCCTCCCCCCTCCCCGTTCAATTCAAAATACGCTCCGCCTTCCCTGGAACAGCAAAAGCGCTCGATTAACAACAATCACAACTCGCATTCATTCCATCGAAAACCTAACCCTTAAGCTGGTGACACACGGTTCAACATTGTGCAACATTTGTTGATCAACAAATGTTGAACGATGTTTCTTTCAATTATGTTCAACATGTTAAATAGCCTATTTCAACATTCAACATGGCATGACACACTCTTTAACATTCGTTTGGCAAGAAGCTGAACCGTGCCTGTATCACCGGCTTAAAACGTATCGCACAAGATTGTAACCTTAGATCTAGTAAGACCACGCGCTAAAAGAAAAAAAAAAAAGATTAAATTAAAAAAAACATCAACGTCACATAAATGTCAATTATTCTGACAAGTGCTCTGCGTTATGATTGGCTTATTTAAAGCTGCGGCTGTCCAGATTGGTCAAAGTCGTTACGTTGGTTTTGGTTTTCACGGTCCTCTGTTGAAAACCGCTGTAAAGTTCGGAAAGCATTTTTTTTAAAAGCTATTCAGAGAGCGTGGCTAAGCAAATTAAAGCAAAACTGGGAACTGAAACCGCGCTAGTGACTGTTTTAAGCAAGTTTTGGGCATTTTGGGATACATTGAGGGCCTGTTTACATGGAGGGAGGAAGATCCTAGCACTAGGAAGATCCTGGAAAGCGAAACAATTTTCCGTTTGGTTTACAAGCAGGAATTTCGGTTGCAGTTTTGGTTCATAATTGGTAAAAAAAGCTGCTGAAAGGCCGGAAGCCGCCATGTTTGGTTCTCTGTCCCTAGTGCAAGGATCTTCCGGGTCAATGCAGTTTACATGGCGTTAAGATCTTCCTAGTGCTAGGATCTTCCTGTCTCTCCGCTAGGAAGATCCTAGCACTAGGAAGATCCTAGCGCCGGGGCCAAGTACAACTTTTTGCATGTAAACTGAATACAGAAAACATATGGTGCTAGGATAATGCGCCTCCTAGGATCTTCCTCTCTCCATGTAAATAGCCCCTAAATTACATTGTTGTGGTTAATTCTTTCTGTTTAAGATAAGTGTACGCGAAAAGCGATTGTAAGAGTATTTTGAGGGGAGCCTTGTTTTCATTGTAAAGAAATATGCTTTGAAGGGCCGGGCTCCCCAGCGGAATCAGACAAGAGGTGCGTTTCTCGAAAGTTCTGGGGTGCCATAACTTCCCACGTTTCTTAAAAACAAAGACGTTTAATTGGTGGCGTGAAATCTGGCAACAACTTTGCCTTTTGTTATCTTAATAATATGTCAAAAGATCGGCGTTTTAGAGTAAGTGGATCACTGTTTTACAAATTGCTTTTCGAGTCCGAAAATATTTCGGAACTTTAGAGACACTACTCTCAGAGCCGTCTCCAAAATGAAACACAGAAAGGCTGCTTTCTCTTCCCTAGAGCCCATTGTTTCTATTAGCCGGCGGGGCCTTCGTACGAGAAAACGAAGGGCTCTGGAGACATAGGATTTGCAGTCCAGACTCTAGGACTTTCGGAGTTCATGTATGAGTCGTGAAGTTTGTACTAAACCTGTCGGCGCTCAGAAGCGTTACATTCCAAGAGTCTCTGTGCGAAGCTCTCAGTGGCCTCATGAGATCAACTGAGCTTTTTTCGAAAATTATCGTTGAACTGCATCTGTTTTCCAATTGTAAACTCCAGCGCTTTTGGAACCTCCAGCTCCTTGTTGCTTTTTTCTCCAAATATTTCGATAAGGTGATTTCTAGGTAAAACCGTTTTATTGCAACACATGCACGTATTTCGGAAATTAGACAGTTTGGGGGGGGGGGGGGGGG
>BLFK01000390.1:1126278-1146075 GCA_014634185.1 Astreopora myriophthalma | reverse complement strand
GGGGGGGCGGTACCCTGCGATCGATGGACCAGCATCTCGTCGATGGCGGGGCTGCGATACTCTTAGTCACTTCATACTTCTGAAACCGGGATAAGCTCCGGACGTATGGGCCCTTGAGGTCCGTTTGCAACTCAACTTTGCAACTTTTTTTTTATCACTGTGGCGTAGTTCTCGTCTTCTATGGGCCAATCAGCATGATAATGTTCGGTTTGCTAGTTAGGACTTCAGCGCCTTCGGTATATATATGTATATATATATATATAGATATATATATTTTTAAACGAAGCGGAAAGAACTACAATGCCCACCAAAAAGATCGTGACACCAAACAGTCTTAGGACCCTCCTCCCCCGTGTCAATGTTGACCGTGCGAAAAGTTTCGGGATTCCTGGACAAACGCCATACTCTTTGCAACATTGAATAGGGGGGAATGGGTGAACTGCTATGCAGCGTCAAGTGTCCCGTAGATTTATGACTGAGATTGTAGCTCTCACAATAGTCTCTTCTCTTGTATTTTATCCCAATCCTCACAATCTAATCACTTTAATGATGAGAAAAGGCTTCCCAAGTAAAAGCTGGTAGAGCCATTTTCCTATTGGTCTTCTTTGTGCTAATCTCTCGTTGGAAGTATTTTACGTCACCAGAGCTGTAAAGTTGCTGTTGAAGTGAATTGCATTGTATATGTTGTGCTTGTAACTTGTAAGACAGGCCGGAAAAACAATACAAAATGGAGGGTTTTAGAAAAGAGAGTGGATCACCCGTGTATTTTGTAGTTGTGTGCCCAGCAAACTGCATTCAAATTAACCAGAAGCATGGGAATGACTGGCTTGTATCAAAGCAAAGATACTCCAACCTCTTCTCCATTCAAGGGCTAGCCGGGTTACTGAGCAGACTGCTGTACAAAGGGCTGTTAGGAGGTGAAATTCACTTCAGCTTCTGACTCGCGCCCAGGCATCTCCGAAAGCGCTGGAGGAGATGCCTGCAGGAGGAAATGGGAAGGGCTATGAACGAGGAGGATTGTGTAAAGGATGACGAAAAAGAGGAGAGTCTTCCGATTTCTCCCGCGCATCCCTTTTTTCCAACACCAGTCTCCGTGGCGCTTTCTAAGACGACTGGGGACGAGTCAGCTTCAGCTTCTCAAAGCGAGTCCAAGTGCAAAACATTTAGAGTGCTCATTAGTTTTACAGCTTTGCATGAATGGAAACTGATTTTTACGAGAAGGATTTTGCACTTGGACTACCTTTGAATAAGAGGCCGAAAGGATGCATCAGAAATGACCACTTTCTTGATTGTATATGGTTACGGGACTGCTTCTAACGACTCCGCCATTGGCCTGATTGGAATGACAAGTACAACCTCTTTGCTGAAATTAATCAGCTTTCGAAACACTTTAAAACCATAAACAGTGAAAGTTAGTGAGGATGCAAACAAAATCAGCGTGAAAAGTAGCAGCAGTACCAGAAGAAGGCTGTAAATTTCAGAGTGAGCTTCCTTGTTTGTGTCTACTTCGTTAAATCTGCCGAGGAAATACTCGCTGCTGATTCTGACCACGTAGACGAGAAACGGTATCTCGAGTAGCAGGAGAAAAAGGTTGACAAATCCAAGCACAAGGATTCCTTTTTCGTCGTTGCTTAGCGTTCCCAAAGCGTGTCTTAAGTGCAGCTGAAATGTGAAAGAAAGAGAATGGAAAGAAAGAACTGTTTGGAAGCCAGGAAAACTTGGTATCGGGCAAATTGCCTACCATAATGAGATTCAAATGTGAAACTGCCGTATCGAGCTTTAATTAACTACCCAGTTCCAGTTGTATGAGGGCCGGGATGAGTAGCGCTGCTATCATTTGGTTTTGCCAGTGCTTATCCGATGGATAACGTTATCCACCTTTTGAACAATCCAGGCCAGGTTGATAAAAAGTTTAGTCTTTTAATGCCCACCAACGCAGGAAATCTCTTTCTAATTGCTTCATACCGTCGATCCTATAATCCTTTCAATTGCCTTTTATTTTCACCTTACGTTTTTAAGTTTCAAGCATCGTAATCACGTGGTGAACCGGAAGAAGCTAAATCATCCATAGGTCATCTTCTTTGTGAAAAAAAAAGGACTGAGGGAGAAAAGTTCTGGGGAAGCGACATTTGTTGAAAACTTAGCACGGGCATTTTTGAACGACGAACGGCAACCGGGACTGCGCCGTTTTTCCATTTAACCTGCCTTGACGCTTCCAAATTTCTGTTAAGTATCTTTACTCCTAAAGACACGATTTGTTAAAAAAATGGGCGAAATCACTGCCTAAGAATGCAAAAGGTCCACTTGCGGTTAACGTCGGTCCCTTGAAACGCCTTTGCTTATAAGCTCTATTTTAAATTGTTTCAAGATCGTATTCAATACAACATCCTGAAAATCCTTATTGACAGTCGTCTTCAGCATCGTGAGACATCATCGCCAGTTCCTCCTTTTGTAGGAAACGCCAGGCGAAGCTTTCTCCTGGGTTTTCTCACTTAGCAGGTGAATAGAGGAACAAATACAAACAAAGAAACAAAGCATCTTAAGGGAGAAAACTCAAAATTCCTATCGAATCATTTTGTCTAGTTTTGGCACCGCACCAACCTCGTTAAGTGGCTTAAACCTCCTCTTGATCTTAAACCTGAAACGACACAACTCACAGGTGTCTTGGTTGCGCAAACTCAACCATCTTTCCATGCAGGACTTATGCACGAAACCGAGGCTACCCCTGCAATTGCAAGGACTGACAAGGACCTCCCCTGAATTCGTATCCTCGGAGCCCCCAGTTGTTTGACAGATTCGACAGGTTGGTGTGTCGATTGTGGAGTGACCGCTGAAGCATTCGATAGACAAGGACTGCAATGAACAAAAAAAAAAAAAGAAGAAGAAAACGTAAATAACGCATCATCATCAATACAATTTCGGCTGAGAGTTAAGGTTAGTGGAGTTGAAACCGAATTTAACGGAATACCGAGACAGAAAGACAGCGCCAACAACCACTTTTCCCTTGATATAAATGCAACGCGTTTACGGGCGTTTTTATCGTCATGGAATGATAGTATGCGGACGTTTTGCAAGTTTTTTTAAGCCGATTGAAAAACTCGCAACTCGCTAGTTGGTAAAAAAACAAAACAAAAAGAAAACTGGAGGAAGCAATCATGCGCACTACACTTTGCATCAAGTCGATGCGTCTGCATAACATGGGCTACAACTCACCAACTGCCTATGGTCACTTTCAACAATCTTCACACTGTCTTCGGAAGGAAAATCATCCAGTTCCATTTATATACATTGGAATTCGAAAGAAGTCGATACTTGTCAAGGATTTTTTTGTAACAACACGATGCTAGAGAAACTTCCGTTACATTCTTGATGTCACCACCTCCACGTGAACCTCTCGCGTGATCATTTCAACACAAGTAGCTGGCTGGGCTAACCACTGCTACGTTGCCGTTAATTACAAACACTGAACCTGCTAAGCAATGGACAAGTTGTTGCAATACTGCTTTGAAAAAACGTAGGACCTTGTTCGCTTTCCTGAGCAATCTGAAACTGGCTGGCATGCAGCTAAACGCCGACAGGCTAATACTGGTGTCAGCGTTCAAACGATAATTTGATGCACGCGCGAGCTTTCTATGTAGTTACTGCGGCGCGTGCAGATTGCTATCTTTTGTCAACGGAAGTTCAAATCCTTGGCAAAGCAAGGTTAGGAACAAGTTAAATAATACCAGTTTGAGGATGCTAACGGGCTTTTAAAGAGTTGTTCTACCTGTACCAACCGGGATTCGGGATTCTATAAATGCGTTCTTAAAAAAAGAAAAAATGAAAGGACAATTTAGGACATCAAACAACACCTTATTTCAATATGGTAATACAACTTCCAAATCGGGGCAAATCAGTCTTTCATTCTCTAAAAAAATGCCAACTGAATCTTCAATATAAAATGGCAAGTCTTGACACAAAATTACGAAGACTGAAGATTTCAACTGAGCTTTGTGTATTTCTGTCAGCCACTCTTTAAAAGATATTTTAAGAAAAGGGTGAAACAGTAATGTGCGGACACCGTAAAATACGTTCCTTCTTCTCGTAAATTGAAGACTTCTACAAATGAAAACTTTTCTAACTATTTTGGGGGGTCTAATTTGCCACAAAGCAGCTTAGAAAAGGATTATTTATAGCTGCGTGCCAAAACTCCAATCCCTGCCCAAGCCTCTCTCTCTCACTATGCAAATACATATTCTATGTGATAGTGGCGTTGGTTTGAACTGTCTGGTGTGGAAGGTGACCAGAAACGCACGTGTTCTTCTTCTGTAGTTGTATCCTAGTAAGCATTTTTGGCGTCTGTCACAACCCAGACACATGGGTAAGTCTCATCTTACTTTACTTAAAAGTGCTGTGAGACTTATCTGGCTGAACTTTCTCTTGCTTTTAGTGATATTTCACTGCACTTGCATGTTGTGTATTTATTACATTGTTTCCTTTTTATTTGTACGCTTCGCACAATCACAGTAATAGGAGGGTGCTCCGATTACTTAAGCAACCTCGTGATTCCACTGCTTTGTTAAGAGGCTCTCGTCAGGTAATGGCTGTTCACAAGTCGCTTCAGTTTTTTGCTGAAAGCTGTTGAACGCTTGGAGGATGCGCAGTGCTACCTGCATGACCGAAACTGGGTCGCATTCAAACCGCAACACGGACGCAATCCTCCACGCCTCCATGCGCGCGAAGTGGGCGGAAAACTGGAAAGCAATATGAGCCTGCGATCTCAGATAGATCTGACGTGTCCATTTTCTAACATGGCGAACAGATCGAACGTTGATTCAGGACAAAAACACACCCCTTTACACGGGATTTCTCTTGCAGATTTTAGTGGAAATTTGAGCTTTGGTCCAACTCTTGTGCCAGCCTCTGATTCTGCATCAATTTCGAGGCATCCAGCTATTGCTACCCCGACGGCGAGTAAAGGTATTTTGCGCTAGATGTAAGCTGATGCTGTTTCTGGAAAAATCCCAGACTGCCTGTCACGGGGCTTTTTTGAAAAAGCTGGCCGGCTGACGGACATCTAGGTAGTTCGCTGAGCTGAAGACTAATCTAGCAATAGCTTTTCTGGTAGTCATACTTGAATGATTCATTTTCTTTTGAATATTATGTAAGCTAAAGTTAATTCCAAAGTGTGAAGATCGACAGACTTTGGACTTGCACAGTAAGTTAATGCCTACGTGTGTCATACTTAAAGGCTTAGTCAATTTTTATGCCTGCCATCTTCCGATTGACATCCATGTAGCATAGGTAGAAATTCTATTGAAAATGGGACTGTGGTCACATCAAAGTGTACCTGAATTGTTATGATCCTTTTAAATTTTGTCACACCATCTCTGCAGTGGAGCTTGGAGCTAAAGCACATAGTTGAAAAGATTGTAAGATTTCTCAGACATCTACAATCATTATGGTGAACTAGTGCCATGGTATGGCAAGCCAAACAAGACCTTGGATTTTTTGGGTCACTACCATTACATAAATAATAACATGGGTGACAAATTACTCCGTAATTCAGCGTCAATTTATAATTTCACATGTGAAAATTACAATGTTGCCATGGCAACTTTTCCTACGGTGCCAAAATGGCGTCTTGTGAGCATAATTTGTCACCCATAATATTAATCAGCAATCAAATGGTATACTCGTGAAATTAGGGAATAATTTCACTTGCATTTTGTCCAAAATCAAGTAATTTCCCTTGCCTAAAGGCTCAGGAAATTATTTGATTTTGGACAAAACGCACGTGAAATTATTCTTTAATTTCACTCATCATCATTTGATTACCCATACTTATCTTGGTCTTCCCTTGCCTGTCAACCCCCACCCCACACCCCCCCACTACCCACTACCTCTCCCAGAATCATGCTTTGTTGGACAATGCAGTCTGGTTCCGGATTAACTGCCAAATACCCCACCATATCGAACGTGCTACTGAACGAAGTGGATATGTGGTACGTGGAGAAAAATAAATTCAAGTCAAAAAGGGATGCTACGAAGTGGTTACGGGGTACGCAGAGCGAAATAAAATTAAGGGTGAAAGGGATGCTAAGAAGTGGCAATGTGGTGTGTGGTACACAGCTCTTTTGGCTCGACAGTGGATGAAGGAATGAGTTATAGCAATGTAGAGGTCTGTATGTTTGGCAGAGTCCCTAAATGTGATCCCGTATCCTGCCGTTTAGCCAAGTTTCTCGTTTAAAGAATGAGAAATTCTTGGTAATGTTTGATTGTTTTGATTCAAGTTCAGTAAGCTGGAATTTCTTCGAGTAGAACAGATGACCAGTTACATGCACACACATACACTGTAAAGTAATCTTTTGCCCACGCAACTGCGTACCACGTAGCCAAGTCGTAGACAGACTATGCCATTTTTAAAATACTATTTCTGTGTACGGCACAGCTGGCTACACAGAAAGTACTGCATGTGGCAGGGTATTCCACAGTTAAGCCCTGTTTCCTCTAAAGACCACAGTGAATGGAGGAGTGAAGAGATTGTGCCTGCCAGACAAAAAGATAAGCAACTATCCCAAGACTTTTTGAAGAAATTGTACTTGAATGGTTCAGCTCCCAAGAGTATCCTTTGGCTAACTAGTGGACTAGAAAATCTCAAGTAGATATCAGGAGTCATAGATGTGACTGCTGTTTAACCCTATACTGGCAATGCGTGAGAGATACATACCCCAGTGATGAGTACAATCATGTGGGGTTAACCAGAGGAAAATCCATGAAGTCACTAATTGGAATTAAAGGGTGAAAAAAATGCCCTGATACTCAGACAAAATTGTTGTATAATTATTATACAAGTGGCAGTGGCAGTAAAAAAATCTTTATCTGTGGAAGCAGTGATTTTACAGTGGAAGGCACTAGAAATATCTGTTGGTCATCAGACTGGCATAAGCTTGATACTACACCTTGTCCCAAGTTTGGTTTATTATTGTGAAGGATAGCTAACTAAGCAACTGTCGGCTGACTGTCAGTTTAACAAATAGATTCCATGTTGCCATGCATCTGCTCAGTAGTAGATCACAGATGACGTCAAAATGTGGTAAGAACAAAAACTGGCGCACAAGGCGATAGCCAAGTGTGTGACTGATGTTCTTACCACATTTTGACATCTTCTATGATCTATTACTGAACAGACACACGGCAACATAGAATCTATTTGTTTTATAGAATAAAGAGAAAAAACAAATAATCGTTGGATGTTGTCCTTCAGGAGCATTTTAAATGAAACTGGTAAAGGTTCTATTGAGGCCTTACACTACTGTAAAATTGATGTTAAAGTCGTACATGTATAAAAAATCCAAGCTTTCGCCGATCTACGGCATCATCAGGGATAAGAAAACCTATTCCACGTAAGGCTTATATGTACAGATGTAAAGTAACTATGTGTAAAAAGCGAAAGAATGTGGGGGTAAAATGCGTGGGATAACTAATGAGGTACAAAATAATATGAATAAGAACGACTGGCATGGTCTAATGAGTGAGTGAAAAAGTCAAAGATCAACTTCGAAAAAGTCAAAGGTCAGCTTCATTCGTAATGAACGAAAACGTATAAGATAAATGCTCTACAACAACGACAGCCACAAAGCACCAAAACATGCTTGACAACGTCCTCCGTCTCAACGGGTATCCTGAAGGCATTATAGACCAAACAAAACACTCCCAGAACTGCCAGAAGGATCCCTGACCTCTCAACACAGAATGGTCGTACCTGAAGATCCCATGTATCTCCGAACGTCTAAACTACAGAATCACTAGCATTTTTCGCAGAGAGGGTATACCAGTACGGGTCGCGCACAAATCATACACCCTCAGACGAGCTCTCTCCCATAACAACAACCAAGAACGGACATGCACGAGGGCCAACTGCCCTATCTCCAACACCAAATTGTGCTTATTATGCAATGCTTACCAAATCACGTGTAGCAACTGCAACCAACACTACATCGGAAGCACTACACGCTTTATCCATGATCGTGTAAGAGAACACCTGAACAATGATATCTCGTCCGTGAAGAAAAACATTTCTAAGTGCCAAAACAAAGCCCACAAAGGCATCGAAATCAAGACTATTGTACTAGAAAACGACCCCGCAAATCTACGACTGTTCGAAGCGTGCTACATGTACATATGAGACTACAAACCAACCATCAACTCCCAAAAGGAATGCAGTGAATTCGCGGATCTTTTATTTAATAATTATTTTAACATAAAATAATACTACCTTTTGTACTATGACACTCACTCATTAGACCATACCAGTCGTTCTTATTCATACTTGTACCTCATTAGTTATCCCACGCATTTTACCCCTACATTCTTTCTCTTTTTACACGTTTTTACTTTACATCTGTATATACAGTGTAAGCCTTATGCGGAATATGTTTTCTTATCCCTGATGATGCCGTAGATCGGCAAAAGCTTGGATTTTTTTATACGACTTTAACATCAATTTTACAGTAGTGTAAGGCCTCAATAGAACCTTTACCAGTTTCAGAAAAAGCAAAACAAAATCATGTGTAGATGATGTCATCTATGAGTCTGTCCTCTAATAGATCATAAGTGAGAACCAATCAAAACATGCATAGAATTGAGTTTATTGTATAAAAACTGTTACTGTTGGCCAACAGTTGACTGACAAGTAACCGATGGGCTACCAACAGATCAATTTGACTGTACAATTGGCTGACAAAAATGACAAACTCTAAAAGAGTAAGTAAGCTTATAAGTCTATAGTTGAACAGTTCAGGAGCCTAAAACATTAATTTTATCATTCTGTATGTTGCAAACAAACACTTTTAAGATCCAAATAAGTTATTCTACATAAATTATGTTCAGCGGCTGAAAGAGTAATTTTCATTATGAGAAATGGCCACTACCCAAAGGTCAAGTCTTGGCATGATAAACTGCCAAACCAAAACTTTCAAGGGACGTGTGGTGTTGAGTAGCCACTAAGGAAGAAAGTAAACATAGCCTGCACTCAGTGGAATACTTTCTTTTCAGCAACTGAAGATGTCAACCAAGGTGGTGAAGTAGACAGTTTTATGGGTCAGCAACCACCTTCACAGCAGCAGGCCCAATCACTGTACCAATCAACCACACCAGAATGCTCAGAAGTGGTGCAAAGAAAGAGCCAAAGTTCTCCATTCTTTACAATGTCTCCATTGCAATCTTTTGGTGATGAGGACTTCCTTTCAGCGGTCACAACCAATCAAACCCAGTCTTTCTCCTGTGGACCCCAGCCTCCCACTACCAAGTCACCATTGCAGACTTCAACAACTATGGGACATGGGTCTTGGACTCCCCCCAGGCCATCCCCTGGTGTAACTCCTTCCTTTTCTCTGGAAAGGTCCAGTGGGCTGGAGACCCCACCTCAGCTACCAACCAACAGTCCTCCTGTTCACTCAAGTACCCTGTCCCAGTCCTTACCTCAGTCTTCTGCAGGCTGGTCCCCGGCTCCTCCCCAGCCAGCTTCTGGCTGGCCCCAGACCCCACCTCAGACAGCAGCTACATGTAGTTTGCCCCAGACTTTACCAACTTCATCAAGTTCATCACTGTCCACAGACTCATCCTCCACTTCGCTTCAAACCACACCTCATTGTCACCTCCCGCCTTCTCACCAAGTGCAAAGTGCAACTCCTGCTGTTGTTACACCAGCTGAACCTGTCCAACCACACTGGTTTTACAGGAAGGGAAACTCTCTTTGGCTACCATTTTCATATATTGATTCTGATTGCTTAGAACAAGCTTTGAAAACACCTTCAGCCAGTGGAGACAGAATTGTGCCCACTGATGGCGGAAGATATGATGTAAACCTTGACAAGAGGCTGCGATATCCCCTTTATTGGGAAGAAAGTGTTTCAGTTGTGCGAAGGTGCACTTGGTTTTACAAAGGAGATGGAGAATCTATACTGGTGCCTTACATGGAAGACATGGCAGCGAGGCTTGAGGTACAGCCATGTAATGTGCATGAATAGCTAATGTACAATGTAATTGCTTCATATAGTAGAGCCATTTTCATAATATTTGTAGCAACTTGCGTGGTTCGTTGTCAAGTGTGTATTGTTGTGTGTGTGCATTGTAATACTGTCTAAGTGTTAACTAAGATGTCGTGATTATTCCCTGTAGTCCTTTCACATGTTTATTTGTATATATATAAGTTTGTTTCAGCGTCATTACGCATAATTTTTCCCTTTCTTGAGTTCGGTGGTTGTTCAGTATCTACCTTTCTAGGTTCGGTTTTATAACAGTTGTTTGTTTTTTCTGCCGTTCTTGGCAGTCTTTTGGCCTACATTAATTTTATTTCAAGTTGCACCACAGTTTGTAAGTACTTATAAATTTCGCGTTATCTGTTGTTCTTTCTCGTCCTTTACTTTTGGAACAATTCATGTGATTTGTATTCATTTATTTTGTTTTCAGTTGAATCGCAGTTGCCAATCTTATTAAATGTAATAGCACATTCAAAATGTGGTGTTTACTTCAAAATCGCATAATTGAATAAAATCTTGCATTCTGATTGGTTAACGAAGGGAGGTATTTAGCGTGGAATTGCGAGTTGAAAACGAGGCTAAGTGATATTGTTTCGCGTCTACGTAAGAACTGTCGTCAAATTGTAACAACAACTGTAACGAGTTCCTTTTTTTCTTATTAATTTTTATTCAATTATGCGATTCAGGGAAAATTCATTACCTGATTTGTGAATTCTGCGTTAAATTGCACTTGAAAACCGATATCGCACTCATCGCTTCACTATTCGTGCGATATCAGTTTTCGCGTGCAACTTAATGCGGAATTCCCTCGTCAGGTTATGAATTTTCCTATAGTATACTTGAACCTTCGACTGAACACAATTGACTCTTATAAATTCAGAACCAAAGTAATTACACAGAAAATCATGTTCTGAAGGATGTACACCCTTCAGCCAACTGCAAATCAAAGTAGTTAAAATAATGACTTGGTTTTACCAGCTAATCCGAATGAAAAGCAAGTCGCAAAATAATGGTTTTAGTTTTGCATCTGATTGGGTCAAAGTTTTTTTCATCGAACAACAGAGCAAACGAAAACCAAAGCAATTGTGTAATTACTTTCGACACTCAATTGAAAACTGCTCTATATCTTTGAATCATAAAGATCAAACTTCCCTTGAAGGCATTTCTTAAACTTAGTAAAACTTGTACATCTAGTAATTATCATTCTTATTTGAAATACAGTGCAAGACTACACACTGGCCCAAATGGTGTACTTTCAACTCCTTAGCTTTGTTTTCTTCAAGTCTTCCTGATGGAAAAGAGATTCTAGCAATGTAAAAACTTGAATGATTATTTACCATATTTTTCTATGTTTTTGTCAGCTGTTCGAGAACCAGCATTTCCCAGAGTCTCAATTGATTGGGAGAATGCCCCATTTATAAAAATTTGTGCTCCTTGCTACATGTATTCAACAGCCATTTTATGAACTGATTTTGATCATTTTTTTTTCTTCATATAGGCTGAGTTTTTGTTGGCATCTCGTGAAAACAAATGGCCCCGTAGAGTTGAACTGTCAAACGATGAATATATCATGATGCATAATGCGAATGTCATGGTGCAGTTTACCCCAAGTAATGAATCCGAAAACTGGAGTGGAGAGGACATTGCAGCAAGACCTAAGGTTGTTCGACGAGGCGTGGTAGATATTGAAGATGATATAAGTGACGGTAAGCTTGAGATTAGTTTCTGGAACAAAATGAACCATGTTTTCCACCATGACTCTTTTGAATGCTTTCTGTCTTCATTACATAGGTGAACCTGCTCAAATTGATCACTTGATTTTTGTCGTCCACGGTATTGGACCTATTGCAGATTTAAACTTCAGAAATATCATTGAATGCGGTAGGTATATCTGTAAGTGATAATGTTGGTACAAGTACAATTAAATGATATTGTACAAGCATTATGTGGTTTCTTTTGAGTCTATATACTCCCATGAAACACTTTAAAGGCCAGGTCTACATCACAATTTGGTGAAGATAATAATTATTATTGTTTTGTTTGAAGATATTAATTTGTTTTTATACCAAAAGTCTTGTTTCATAGCTTACCTCATTTGTTTTATCCAAATGCCTGTTAAAATTTGCTCATTGTGTTTTGTTTCATGTTATTTGAGAAAGTAAAAGGATGTTGAAGCTACTATTTCTTTTTAATAAACCAGGAATCAAAGGTTATCAATGCGTCATTCTGATTTGCCCTTAGTAGTCGAATTCAACAAAAATGTTGTTTATGATAACAAGATTCAAATTCAGAATGTTTACCTACATGTACTGTCAGTGTCTTCCCCCTTGGGAAGGCGGTTTATGCAAGGGACTTTGTCCCCTGTCAGAGAATTTTGATGTCCATAGCTAGGGGCTTTATGCATATAATATTATGCCTCATGGTTTTGACTGTCTGAGATCTCTATAGGGTGGGATTTTGACCATTTGGGGTACCTGCAGGTGGGAAGGGGATTTTGATCAGTTGGCACAAAAAATTAATTAGTAGGGGTACCCGGTAATCGAATGGTGACGAGTGAAATTAGGGAATAATTTCACACGTGTTTTAACCTCCCGAGCCTTTAGGCAAGGGAAATTATTTTATTTTGGACAAAACGCCAGTGAAATTATTCCCTAATTTCACGAGTATACCATTTGATTACTGATCAATAAAACTTATTATGGGCGACAAATTGCGCTCACAAGATGCCATTTGGGCACCATAGGAAAAGTTGCCATGGTAACATTGTAATTTCACATGTGAAATGTAAAGTAATGCTGACATTTCGTGCCAAAAGTAAGGGGTAATTTGTCACCCATGATATTAATGTCAAAATCACTTGCTGTTGCCTGCTCCCCTGTGACTACCAACGCGGAGGGAGTCACGTGACTTAGTGCGTTATTTTCTTTTGGCGGGAGTGGTTTTTTTGTATGTAAGTTCTGGAGGCCGCTGCAGCTCGGTAAGTGTTTTCGTTTCGTCAAACTTCGCTTGATTGTACGCTTGTTTCATTGCTACCTTTCTGTTGTCATTTAGAAAACCGCCAAGGTGGTGTGTTACGAGAGCGGGATAAGAAAATGTCACAGTAAATAAAGGCGTTGCGTTTGGTTGTCCGGGGTCCGGTGTTATTTTTGCCCGCCATCAAGTCGGTCGTGGCTTGGTGGTAACATCCCCCTCCCCCCCAAGGAAGACATAAGTGATAAGTGCATTGCATATTGGTTATGCTTCCATGTATATTGTCGGCCTTAATTTTTTTTTTATTATATTGATCTGCACTACAGTTGATGACTTCCGCAAAATCAGTCTTCAAATGTTAACTGATCACCAGGACGAGCTGTCCAGAGGTCGTGCAATTGGACGGGTGGAGTTTCTGCCTGTCCAGTGGCATTCTAAGCTTCACAATGACTCCACTGGGGTGGACAAGTAAGTGCTTTGTGATACACATAACTTGTCTGTGTGTAGATGGAAATGAAAAAAAAAAGCCATAATTAATTTTGTAAGTGACAGAATTGTTGCAGTTGTTTGTTACTATTATTTAAGGCAATGCCATGGTTTATTCCTTAGGATTTGGACACGTTTAGACAAAAATTAATAAGCAAAATATGATCGATTGATGTCTGCAGCTCTTCAGTTGCTCAATATTTGGCTATGATTTGACAAATAACCAAAATAATTATAAAAAGGTCGCAACGAATCACAGTTCTCGGTTGGATAATAATTGTAGTCTGAGTTATGATTTCATTAATGGCACTTTTTAATAATTACATGTAATAATTTTTTTTTTGGTTTTTAGTAATTATTGGTCGGAAATTATAACCATTTTGTCCACTTTTTGACAGATAATTAATTAAGTCATTAATAAAAAGGGGGACAAGGAAAATTTATACAACACTTAATGCCCTAGTGACAACGGGTGCCACTTTATCTTCCATTCCCCATACCCTCCAGAGCTCTTAGGCCAGATCCTTGCATTAAAAAGAAAAAAAAAAAGAAAAAAAATCGTTAATAATTCATGAGCCTAACCGCCTATCAAATCACCGGTAAAACGTCACGTTCATGATATTTAAAACCCGATAAAACACCCCTCGTTAGTATTCTTTCTATAAAGAATACTACATGTAGTAACACATAGCTTGGTTTTCTTGTATGCTAATATTTTCCTCACAATTTCAACCGTTGTTCGGACTCCAGAGGGACACGCCCTTTGTGGGGTGTTTTTGAAGCCGTTCAATAAACTCGCAGGTCGTGTTTTATCGGGTATAAAATCACTCGGCATCGTCTCGTGGTTTAAAACCCTATAAAACACTCCTACTCGTTCATTAAACAGTACTTGAATCACCAACTTTGAGGTTTAACATAAATACGAATTCTCATTTACCCATGGGTAGTGTACATCATGTCTTAAATTTACCCTTTGATGTAATATCGTTTTTTTTTTTCGGCAGACGACTTCAGTCCATCTCCTTGAGGAGCATAAGGCGGCTGCGAGAGTTTACAAACAGCACGCTCGTTGACATCCTGTTTTATACGAGTCCTACTTATTGCAAAGTGAGTTTCTTCCTGTAGCTTATTGAAAATAAAGTACTGTTAAATCGCTGTTAGGAACGTTTCGCTGAGTTATGAGCTTTTTCGTTTTTATTTCGAAAGAACATTGTGGACACAGTTGGTGAAGAAATCAAGAGACTTTTAGAAATCTTCAAGAAAAGGAATCCCATGTTTAGCGGCAAATATTCAGTTTGCGGACACAGTTTAGGTAATGTAAACATACTCGTCTATTTTCAGTTGTTGTAAAGGGGGTTCTGTTGATCAACTGTCTTTCTTTCTTTTATCATCCTACTTATGAACAGTTACAGCCGTTAGCTGTCCCCTTGAAATTATATTAGAGCGGTTTTCAACTGAGTGTCTTAAAACCAATACCAAAGTGATCACTCTGACCAATCACTGCAGGTGCAAACAGCGCAATGAGCTAATCAAAATTCGTAGTAATTCCATGTCACTTGCTCAAAGCGCGGGAAAATCGCTCGTGAAAGTCGCGATTGGTTTTGGTTTTCCTTCTCATTGGTTGATAAACCAGCGCGAGATCTTTTAAGCCAATCACAAAGCGTAGCAATCGCAATCGCGTAATTACTTTCGACAATCATTTGAAAACCGCACTATTAACAGTGAACGGTTAGCATTAGGTCACAAAGGGTGAAGCCGATTCAGTGACCAGCGGTCGGGGTGAAAATGATTGGTTTAGTGGGGATCGAATTCTCGCGGGCGCACAAATCTGCTTTCACTCTATCTTATCTAATGCTGAGCGTTATGAGCAACTGAATTAGTCGCCCAAAGAATTTTCAGACGATTCGACCATAACTAATCACTAAAAATATTGTCTCTCAGGCTCAAGCATCCTATTTGACATTCTTCTGCACCAGGTACGTCTTTTTTCCAGTCATTCCGGCTGCATGTACCGGAAAGCATTGTATTTTGTTCAGTTGGGATTAGTCTTTATTTGAAGTTGTTTTGTTTTCTGTCTTTTGTTTTTTTTTGTTTCTGTTTTACGTCACCCGTGCTCCGGTACCTACAGAAAGAACCGTTATTTCTAGATTTCGCTACAACAATTCCGTATAAATCCAGCGGTTGTGATAGAAAAAAATGTCGTCTAGAAGTAATAAGTCTTGAGCGGATTTCAAGTCGTTAGTTCAGCAAGACAGGACAAGACTTTGGGCCTCGCTGAAAATTTTGCTAGTCTCACTGTCGCGAAATAATTACTATCGACCCACACTATACGTCTATTTCTGACGGTCATCTCGCTCTTCCACGAAAATGTGAGATGCAAAAGGGAGGGGGAAAAAAAAAACAGAAGTACAATGAAGCTTGCGGACTGGCAGATGTAGAAAAACACAGTCCAGTGCCTGGGTCTGTGGGCGCAGTGTAGTTAACTGCCAGTGAAACTAAGAAAACTGAATCCCCAAACCTTTGGAACTGTATTCATTGGCCAAACGAGTTGAAATGTCATTGTTAGAGCTTTTAAAAATGTTCAACTTCAAGTTGCTCTCTGTCAAGCCCTTCTTAATGCAGCCGCCCTCTAAGTCATAAGGGACCTTTGGATAAACTTCGACGACCATGTCCACTAAAAGGTCATTTAAAATTACTAGTCTGCCGTTTTAAAGTTTTTCGTGATTATTCCAGTTCACTCTTCTTGTACAAACTAGCCGAACCATCCCAGAACTGAATAGAGAGCAACGGCGTTCAAACTATGAAAGAAAAAAATATATATCGAAATTCGCTGTTGTGTGCTCGCGTTTTCCTTACAGCTTGAGGTTTGGCCATGATATCACGTTGGAGACTGGCATAGGCCGGGAAAGAAATGACCAGACTTCGAACGCACGTGCAGGGCCATTCTTTTGTAATTGAAGTCTATTGTTTAGGAGCGTTCTCGGTGATTTTGCCGTCGCAGATCTTAAGGTCCCTGTGATTTGGCATTACGGCTGAACCACCTTGTCCATTGTTTCCGAATTAAGAAATCCACTTCTTAGATTTGTTTCCTTTGCTTCATTTCTTATGACCAAATTCAGCAATGCAAGGACCCTGCAACCAAGCATCGCTCTACCCTGAACCAAGTGACGTAAGTTTCGTTTTGAGGTCATTTAGATCCGTTCAGTGCCGATGTCTCAGTGTCCTATGGAGCCCCTCCCCCCCTCCCAACCCCGACCGAATTATTAACCCCCTTCCTTTTTACGCAGCAAATTAAGCTTTTGCCCGCCTGTCATTTACTTCGGTCTGTCATTTACTTCTGTAGAGGACTGAGACCTCGTGGCGGGTTTTACCCCGGTGTAAAAACCTGTGAAACTTTTTCTTTGTTTCGCTAGCTCGTGTGAGGGTTAGGTTTTTGTTTCAGAT
Organism: Astreopora myriophthalma; assembly: GCA_014634185.1. Classification (NCBI taxonomy): domain Eukaryota; kingdom Metazoa; phylum Cnidaria; class Anthozoa; order Scleractinia; family Acroporidae; genus Astreopora; species Astreopora myriophthalma. Next base: position 1,129,153 of record BLFK01000390.1, on the reverse strand, counting down.
ATTTTGTTGTTTTGTTTTCTTTGTGTGTTACGTCATCCGTGAGTTTCGCAGCCAGCAACATTCTTAGAAACCGGGGTAAGTTCAAGTGGTGTGAGCCAGCCTGGCTCGTGTGCGACATTATCCTACTTTTATTTCTTCCTGTCCCGAGTGACGGGATGAAGGGAGCCTGTGTACGGGTTGCGAGATAAACGTACTTGTTCTCTGAAGAGGACTTCCGTTCAGGTTGTCAAAATGTCAGTCAATGTCACCGACAGCATTGCTTATCAGGACTAAGCTCACCCGGACGGTCTTATCTTTTTAAGTTATAATACACAACTTTGCAGTATCAGAAGGAAAGGAGAAAGTTGCAAACGTGAAATTATATTTGATCATTCCTTTTTTCAGTGAAGAACTTGAGGGAGATACAACCGGGAACCCTGCTCCTGACAGCAACGAGACAGCCCTAGACACGGATAAAGATTCCGATGAAGATGAAGATGAAGATGAAAATCAAGATGACAGCTACCCAGCACTCGGAGATGCGCTGACACAGCTTGGTCTGCCTGAATATGTTGGCCTTTTTGAATCGGAAGAAATGGACATGGAGACTTTTGTAAGTTGACCGCCACTGGGTTGTACCGCCCCTTTTCTTATTATCCAAACTCTTAAGTACAAGTACACAGAAGCCAGCTAGAGCCTGGTTCCCAAGCATAGACACAAGCATATATCTACGACGTTGTATGTATGTATGTATGTATGTATATATGTATGTATGTAAATCTTTGTTTATACACGGAAAATCATAGTTAAGCTTAAGTTAAAAACTAAAACTAATTACAACTGCTTTACATGATTGCCGTGTGGGAATCCGATATATCAGCTACCTTCTTGATATTTCGCTTAAAATGCTCAACGGATACAGCATTTTTTAAGTTTTTGGGCAAGTTATTCCATAGCATGGCCCCGCTGTAAGAGAAGCTTCGTTTCAAATAATTGGTGCTTGGTTTCGACAGGGTCAGTCTTCCCTCAGAGTTTCTTAAGCTGTAAGCAGAGTGACGCTGAGAGAAAAGACTTTGTAGATATCCCGGAGCAAGGTCATTCATGGTTTTATACATCATTAAGGCTGTTTGTTTCTTTCGGCGAAGAGATAGCCTCTCCCAGCTGAGGGTGGACAGAAGGTGGTTTGAGCTCGCATCAAAGGGTGATTCAGTAATAACTCTGGCTGCGCGATTCTGTAATTTTTGGAGCTTATCACTCAAGTAACCACTCAAACAGTCCCAGACGGGGCTGCAGTAATCAAAATGAGGCATAATTAAGGTGTTATAAATTAGAATTGCAGTTTCTTTGGATATAAACGGCCGCACGCGTTTTAGGGCGCCTATAGCTGAAGAGACTTTCTTGCAAATCTCTTCAACGTGTTTACCCCAAGAGAGGTGAGCATCTATGGTAAGACCCAAGGATTTGGTATGAACGACTCTCTTGATAATTTGGTCATCAATTCTGATTTCTACATCGTCACATTGGGCAGATAGCCTTTGTCTTGATCCAATAATCATTAGCTCAGTTTTAGCAACATTTAGACTGAGCTTGTTAGCTTTCAGCCAACAGCTAAGGTTATTTAATTCAGGGGTTAGAGCTAGCTTAAGTTCTGTTAACGTTTTAGCAGATAACGTAAGGTTGGTGTCATCGGCAAACATTCTTGGTACACACATTCTTGGTTCCCACACGTGAAACAAGCGCAAGAAAACGAGACATACGCAAGCGCAGTAAGGGCCGACGAAATACGAGCTGCTGCTAATTTTAGCGCTTATGCTTGTGCTTATTTCACGTCCATTCCCACTTGTGAAGTAAGCACAAGGGTGAGATAAGCGTGAGATAAGCGCGAGATAAGCGCGAGATAAGCGTGAGATAAACGTGAGATAAGCGTGAGATAAGCACAAGTATATGCTTTTGCTTATGCTTATCGCACAAGTAGGAATCAGGCTTAGGAGCCAGTTAACAGGAGCCCTGGTGACCAGGTCGGCACGGTTTCAGAGATTTGGCCTCGCTGCTATTTTCATAGTTAAAGATACTGTATAAGGTATACTGGCCCGGCTGCAGTGATCTCGCGCGGAGTATCGGTAGTCGGGCTGTATTCCATGTGAACCCTCCACCCCGTTTACAGAGATGAACCGTTTTCAACTGCGCATACTCTCTAAAGTCTTCGATTTTATGGTCCATCTTTGTCGCTGTTGTTTTTAGTCTGGATACCGGGGTAAAATTTTCCCTTAAGGTCTAATTGTTTTAGTATCACCCAACTAGTCGGACAGAAAAGGCAGTAATAAAGTTAGCAATTTAAGCAAGTTGAAGAAGCGTTTATTTGGGAATAAAACCAAAGAAAGCGTCACACTTTTCGCTATTCGAGGACTATTAGTAATAGTCGTCTAGTAGCGTAGCCAATGAAAATTTAGGATTTGCATTAGTCCACTCGTTGGGTGATACTAAAAACGATTAGAAACCGCACGAATTGTGTCTGTATGTCTTGATTAGTCACTGTGATTAATTTGATTTTTGCGTTACTACACTTGATTGTTCGCACTCAGTTACTGTTGGCTTTGATCTGTCTCAGCTGTTATGCGGTGAGGAAGACATGAAGGAGATGGGAATCCCAATGGGACCACGGAAGAAGCTGATTGGTTACTTGAGAAACCAGAAACAAGCCATGGTAAATAATTACCTCGTATTTGACATACAAATCATAGTTAATAACGATAACTGACCAAAACGATGAAGAGAACGAGGACACAGACAACGATAATGATCAAGCTCTGTGATAATGAGCATAGGAAGGAAATCGTATGCTCAGCAAAGCGTTTTTTTTTTTGTTAGAAGTTTTAGGCTGTGGAACTCGCTGCTC
>BLFK01000390.1:1108778-1121278 GCA_014634185.1 Astreopora myriophthalma | reverse complement strand
TCTGCACTCAAGACATGGCAGTCGATCAACGAGTTTGCACGTGCCCACTCGACCCAAGGCCCTAATGAGCAGGACGCGGCCATTGAGGAGGCTACTGAAGTCAAAGGTAATAATTGAAATCAAGTATCACTCATGTGAGAAACGCTTGTCATGAACCTTACATCCCAATTAACGGCTATCGCTTCTAGCTGCCATCAAGAATTGTGGGGTCAAACAACAGAGGAAGTGTTCGTGTTGTTGCCTGAGACAAGGAAACTTAATTGACACAGGTGTTTTGTATAAATGGAATCCGTGACACATTGCTTCTCGCTACAGAAACTGGGTTCCTAGACCGGGTCCCATTGGAATTAATTTTCTCTGATTTACCTGTTGTTTTCATTTCAATCGTTTTTTATTTTACCAGAGTCTTTCCCAGACCCTCCTGCGCAGCCTTGCCTAGTGGGCAGACTCAATGGAGGTCAGCGAATCGACTACGTACTTCAAGAGAAACCAATCGAAAGTTTAAACGAGTACCTTTTCGCACTCGGCAGCCACTTGAGCTACTGGTAAGTCTTATGATTGCATTAATTTCAATGCTGTAATAATGTGTCACTTTTATAGCGAAACAAGACCAGCAAACAAGAAAATTTTTTTTCAGTCCTATCAAGATTGTGCATTTTGCTTACTTCCTAATCGTAGATATCACCTTCCTTTTCTTGCAGGGTCTCAGAAGATACTGCTCTTTTCATGCTGAAGGAAATTTACAGAGAGTAATTTTCAATTATTAAAAAAGTCAAGTCAAAACCAGCTCCGTCATCAAACAACGCAATCATTTGCGGCGGAAAGACAATCATAATTGGTGGACAATGCTACGCTGGTTCGTCCACGATGAATTCACTTCGTTCACACTTACAGAATGACGGATTCCCTAGAAATTCAACGAGAACTGAATCGTTTTCAAATCAACTGTTGGACATTATTGTTTGATGAATTATTGCACTGGTTTCCAATGACTGTCGATGAAGTGAATGAAGTCTGCTCTGTTCTGTCCCTGTGCGATCCTTTGCGATGAAACAGACGTACCCTATTTTAGCGATCGCTTTGGATTGTTCGCCCATGTGCGATCAGCAGTCCTGTGATCGAGATACAAGAAGCGGTTCGTGAATGATTAACTGACGTGATTATGCATCCTACAAGAAACGTTTTTTCTACAGGGAGTAAAATGAGTTTTTCTGCTGAGTAATTGAAACGCCTCGGTTGTATTGTTATCCAGGGCATTTATTTTGTGGGTATGAAAACTGAGAACGAAACTTCCGCTATTATAATAATGTTGAATCCACCGATTTTAAAAGTGGGAAAAATGTTCTAAAAAAGGAGCACTACCCTTTAAGCTCTTAAAAGAAAAAGCTTAAAGTGGTGTTTTCAAATCAAGTGAAAATGCTTCAAGTTAAAGTTGACAGATTGGAATACCACAATGCGCGCAATGTGATCAGTTTGAACAAACGGTACAGTAAAACATATTTTCTTCATTTAGCGTAAAACTCATTGGACTGTCCTGTGAAAGATTATACGACACAGTTTTACTTTTTCCATGTAAAAAAAAAAATGCTTTCACACGTAATACGAATGAATGACAATCTCACTGAGCAGTTATAGTTTTCCAAAGAATATAAGGTAAACAAAGGTCAATATCACGCAGACGGTCGACCCAAATGTAAAATATCCGACCATGTATATCTTGGGTTCTTTGAACGAAGGAACTTTGTTGGAAATCGCGCTTAACATTTGTCTACGTGGCTTTGAAAATGCAGGAGTAGACCAGTGTTACATCGCGCCTATGCCTTGTCATCTACGACAGAAGCCTTTAATGGGGAATGTGCCGAATTGCGTTCTATATTCTCCCGACTTGATTATGCAATTGGCCTCATAAATTCCACCATTAATATGTTTATTCAAAATATTGTAACTAAGCCAGAAAAGAAAACCGACGATGGCAACACGATCAGAATAGTTCTTCCCTTCAAAGATCAGATAGCCGCTAATGCAGTCCGTAGGCAATTATGTGATCTGAGCAGTAAGATTGCCGTCACTATACAGCCAGTTTTTGTCAGCAAAAAAATGCAGCAAGATCTCAAGCCGAAAGAAATTAAGCCGAGTATTGTAAGTCAGCATTGCGTTGTTTATAAATTTGCATGAGATCTGTGTGATGCAGATTATGTCGGTTATACAGCCCGACACCTTCATCAACGCATTGCTTAACACAAGAATTATAAAATTAAACGAGACTTACCTGTAAGTTGAAGTTTGATTAGGATTCTATCCTGTCATCAGTCTGGAACGAAGGAGTCACATGAGAGGCGCATGCGCAGAGCCGGTCAGTATTCAACGAGAATGGCACAGGAAGACAATAAAGGAACGGAGGAACAGGGAGGGTGGGATACGGGCATGTGACTCCTTCGTTCCAGACTGATGACAGGATAGAATCCTAATCAAACTTTAACTTACAGGTAAGTCTCGTTTAATTTTATAATTCTATCCTGTCAATCAGTCAATGTCACTACGGAGTCACATGAGATTTCAAAGTCCTGTGCCACGAATCCAAAACAGAGAAATAAGGAGGCAAATTAATGTAAAGAAACCTCCTTAACTTTATTCAACAGTCAAACAAAACAAACTGCAAATGCAATGCGCTGCATGTGCAACCGTCGATTAAAAAACATTTGCTTCAGATCACTGCTGTAAAACCAGTCCCAAAATTAACCGCATGGTCAATAGGCTTGTGATAAAATTTCTCAAAGGTACCAGAGTTGGACCATCCTGCAGCTTTCATAATTTCTGTAATACTGAAACCCTTTGCTTCACATGAAGAAGTAGATGCAGATCGGGTGCTATGACTAGTGTACATAGTGACATCGATACCAGCAGATTTCATCATTTGTTTGGTCCACCTAGAAATCGTACTCCTTGATACAGCTTTATGAGGTTTTATGTAACAGATCAAAAGTTGTGATTGGCCATTTCTTAGATCCCTAGTTCTACTTAGATACTCTTTAATGTGTTCAAACACACAAAGTTTCTTGTGCTACTTAAACATTTATTCGTTCCTTTGCAACATCCATATGGATTTTATCCAGTTCTGGGATATGCTATTTTTTCGTTAATTCTTGCTCTTTTTCCACATACGTATCGTCATCAAGGGTTTTTAATCTTCTCTCAATTTCATCCAACTATGGTCTTTTAATCTGTGATCAAGTTCAATGAAGGAAGTTCAAGCCTTGCTGTCTTTAGGCAAATCGCTTTTTTCTTTAGGGAATGTGCTCCTCTCCGGGGTATCAGAAATGGGGATACATCGAGCCAGAGGGTGTGCTGGGGGAGGGGGGGGGGTGCATCTGCAGGTATGGGTTTATCATCATCGTCTTTGTTTTTATCTGTATCCATTGGGAGTGGTTCCATTTCCAATACGTCACCACCGCCTTCGGCCATACTGTATATATATATATATATATATATATATAATTTGCACAGAATTTCTCTTGCCAGGAGAGGGGGTCTTGATCCTGCCCGCTTCTCAACTCCTTTAACGGAACCTCCCTTGCGGTTTCGCACTGGAAATTAAGGATGGACAGTTATGGTTGGGTGTCGATCCTGCCGTCTCAACCAAAACAAGCCATTCTCCGGACCGGTTTCGACTTTAATGTCTTCTTCAGCGGAGTTTTACAGTTTCAGCTTGTCCGGTCGCTTACGCGCCGTTGAACTTAATGCATTAACTCGTTTATCTACAGTCATTTATATGAACTGTGCAATTAAATCATTATATCTGTTACGTCAGTGCGACGTCGATAATTTGATAAACAAGCAGTTTAGTTTCAAACGAAATGTTATCACGTTCGTTTCATTAAAATAAATGTCTCTATTCTGTCCCTTGTTGGACCCTGCGATCGCACTTTGTCTCCCTTAAATGTTCTTGCTGCTTGTGTTTCTTGGTCATCTGTTTGCCACTTGAGAATTATGTGGCTGAAACTGTTTTTGTCTTCTCTGTTGTTAATAGCGGCGGTGGTGAAATCTTGCGCGTGCGGTGGTCTTCTCTCTTTGTGTCGAGAACGCGCCCATGTAAATGCAAAAGTCCAAGTGATTTGGTGTTCCCTTTTCGTGAAGTCTTACAGCTCCATTAATTGCTTAATTAAGCAATTAATTGTGTCATGGGAACGTAGACAAAGCTAACGAGCTTAAGAAAGTATAAATAAGGACAACGAATAATACGATAATTGAGTGTAACCTTTGTGCCCTGAAGGAGCCAAACGGCGAAACGCGTCGGCGTAATAAAAGGTCTTGTGGCAAGTGCATTCTTCGTGCTATGGACGCTCGTGATACCCTATAGCAGGTACCCTGGTAAATATCCAGTGGCGTGGATCTGTGCAAATGATATATATATATATATATATATATATATATATAGTATGGCCGAAGGCGGTGGTGATGTATTGGAAATGAACACGATAAGCTGAACGTAATTACATTTCATATGTATATATATTATATATGGCTGTGCAAGAAAACCTGCAACCACCGCGCATGGAAAAAGCTCTCAACGCCTTGAGTGCTGATCGCAATGTAAAGCGAATCGGGTTCAACCCTTTGGAGGGGGGCTCTGGCGAAACGCTGTATGTGCACGTGCCAAAGCTGGGGGCCAATGAAACAATCGTCCTTGGCTCACTAGCACTACGATTTCACATCGAACTCAAGATGCCTGGTGCCCACGCGAACAACCACCTTGTTCAAAACGTCTCGCGGGCGCTAGTAGAAAAGCTTGTTGTAAAGTACGAAGGAACTGAGGTCCAGCAGACTGTGGGTTGGGACCTCTACAGGACTTTTGAGGATCTCCTCCTCACAACCGACCAGCGCGCCAACATGCTTGAAGAGCGCATCCAAAACAGCGAGCTAAACAAGCTGCGCTCCGAAGCCGGCGACAGGCCCACGACAGGCGTCGCAGCCGAGAAAGGCCCTTGCTGAAGGCGATTTTGCTCCTCTGCATTAAACTCTACGTTGCGGGCGCACGTGACACCGAAAACCTCTTCAACCCTAACTTCACCGAGGTCAGCGTCACCATCAAAGGCTCTCCCAACCGGGTCTATACCTCGAGCGTTGAAGGGTTCGACGGGTGGCGCGAGATTTCCCACTTCTTTGGCAAAAGTGCGCCCAACCAGTACTCTGCACTGGTAAAATATCTCGCCGACAACAAGTTTGGCTATCACCTCGACCTTCGGAGCATACCCAGCCACAACTTCCACGGCAGTGGCATTCGCCTTGTAAACAGCCAGGATGATGTACACCTTGAGCTAAGGGGACTGCAGCCGCTGAGGGCGGCAAAATCAACTGTCACATCTTCACAATCTTGTTAAATAAGATGAGAACGTTTTTCCACGGCAATCTTGATGGTTCTCTGTCACGGCGTGCTCCTTTGCTAATACGAGTGGACTTCGAATGAAATTTGCATATTCTGACCCCTATCAATAGTCGTTTATACGCTTCGCGTATCCACGACTAAAAATAGGCGCTCGAGAAGCGCATGTGATTACTGCTGAGATGGATAAGGAAAACGTGGAATATTTGTCCCATATAATTATCTTGTTATGTGAATACGGTCCATGCATGTATTAAAAATAATGGTAATGCTGGCGATGAGATTGTTTCAACTTTGCATTTTGTTTTAAAAAATAACCCTAAAAGAAGAAGAAATGGCTGTGAATAAATATTGTGTGGGTGATTCCGGTGTAATGGTCAATAAAAGTACCGTATTTCTTTAAATGATACTTAATATTAAATTGTTATTTGTTGACTCTATTCATGTATCTTCCTATAGAAGTAGTGGGGAGAAGTTAAAATATCAAGCTAATTTTCCTTGTGTGATCCTTAATGAATTGTTAGGACCACCTTGTTTTGAGACGTTGATAATACAAGGAGAAATTTGATGCTGAATACTGTGAGGCATATATGGTTATTTTATAATTCACTGGGCAGAAACTGTTTTTTTGTTGTTTTTTTTTCAATATTTCTGCACAGATGATGATCACAAGAAATTAATTTAGTCTATACGGCTGAATTTCCAAGAGCTTGAGTAGAATGGGATCCCACTTCAGATGGAAATGATGATAACTGTGAAAGAGTGGAAAGTGCGGAGAGGGGGTGGGGGGGGGGTGATTATTTGAGGTAGCTAGGCGATTATTTCATACAACTGCACAAAATTGGTGTAAACAATCAGACTGAATAATTTAATAAACTGATAAAACCAGATTAAAGTGAAATAAGGAGGCGATGGATCAGCAACAATATAGAACAATTTTGTCACTACTAATAAACAGAAGTTGCTGTATAAATATTGCTACTTTGTATATCAGAAAGTAACATCAACAAAATGCATTAAATGCATTGTGTTTGCTTAATAGAGTATTAACCCATTCCCTTTCCAAGTAGCCAATATGAAGTTACAGCAAATAAAGCAAAGGTGCTCCTAGAACAGATGGAATCGAGCTTCCTCCAAATTGGAAAATGCGCACAACTGCTGACTTTGCTTTATCCCAGAGGTAGTAGAAGAGTTTCTTGCGTACACACCGACCATAAATCTCGCCGTCCGCGTCCTCCCTGAAATCATACTCCCAGTCACCGTATCCCGCGATAAGCACAATCTCACGGCCAGGTAGATTGAGAATGAAGGCAACATTTTTCATATCGGCTCCATCGTCTTTAGCATCGGGTATGAAAGAGTGAGCAGCCCTCAAAAATGTTAAAGTTGTTTTGTCTGCACCTTTTAATTGGGCATGTCGTCCTTCGTTGCCGCATAGTCTCGTTATCTCACGTCCAATACTACGACCATTGATTTTCGTCACAGGTATTCTTGTGTATTCCTACAATTTGATTAAAAAATTTAAAATACCAGTGTAAAGGAATGCCTATATAAAGCTAGACGCAATTCTGAAAGTAAGATCTAACTCCTGCCTACTACTTGCCTCTAAAAAGAATCGGTAACGCAGTCTGACATATATAAGTGTTTTCAGAGTAGAGGACTCTTAAAGAAATCAACGATAAGTGCAAACTTTTCAGCACTAAGAGTTTGAGGAAATAATCGAATTACAAACATCTTGGAGAGACGTCCCAAACCATTGCAGTCAATGATCGGGCATCTTCCCTAAGTAAGGCAAAACGAAGGTGGATCGCATAACTTTTGAGAAGTCTTTATATTTTAAGGTTGTTATTACATCACGACACTTAAAACAGAAAAAAGAGTCCTGGAATTCTTCTCCAGATACAAAGTATTTTTAGTTCGTCTTCGCAGAGTTGACAAATCTGTAGTATTCCGCTCAGATCTTTCACCCAGAAAATGGACCCTGGGCTTTGAATAACTGCCGTAGAGCCAGACAATGACGTACCATACTTTACGTTTGCGCTGCACTTCAGAAACGATTTGGAACTAACCTTTGCATGCCTCTCTCTTCCCAAAAATCCTGTGGAAGTTGTTGGTTTCCGCTTCGAATGTGATTTGCTTTCATTTCCACCCATGCTTGGCGACGTGCTCCTTTCTTCTCTCAAACTCCGTTGAGACGATATCAGAATACTGAGTCTACCAAATGAGTCCGGGTGTCCACTTATAGTAGTATTATTGATTATCCTGAAAACCGCGGTCTCGTTTAAGCTTGTTTTTGCTCTTCAACCGATTGCCTACGGCAATGAGAGAAGCACGACCAGTGCACGTGCATGGGACTCGCGTGATTGCGTAACTTCGTTGCACGTGTACACAGAAATTAGCGCACAACGTAGTTCCCTAGCGGCTAGATTCTAGAATACCCCCTCCCTTATTAGGATTTGAATAGAGTGTATTGTTATCTATGTCTCGTTCTTAAAGAGAAGAAGGCAATATGTAAATAAGTGAACGGGTATTCTGAAATCGCTCCTCCCTAGCCTCTTTCGCAGACGCTGTTTTGGCTCGCCACGCAGTCTTTCCTCCAAAGGAGCGTCTGCAAAGGAGGCTACGTAGTTGCCATGTCTCTTCATCGCGAGCAACTCAGTCCAGGTTTTATATTAAAATGCTGGCTGACCTTTTTTCATACAAAATATGAACATACTTAGCTTTTCCAAAAGCAAGAAAAGAAATGGGCTTGTATTTGATATTTTAAAATAAAATAGAAGTTAATGACGGAAAGATACTGGTTGGAGGCTGGGGCTTCTCAGCTTCACACCATGTGATTACCTTATGCTATGTGAGCCTTCTCAGCCAGCATATTGTTACTCTGCTGGACTGGGTTAACTTGACCGCAGGACATTACGCCAGCAACTATGCCCACCTCGCAATACAGGCATGAGGCACCCCCTCAGCATGGTGCTAGGTGCCAAGGTCCCTCATAAGTAATGGTTGGTGTAATTGGAAAAAAAAATCAGTCAGCTGAAACTCTCTGCAAAGATTTTAAAAAATTCTGAGGAGCAGATTAAGAGCCACCTTAAAAAATAAAAAAAAAATTAAGGTGGCTCTGCATCCACTCTACAAAAAAGCTTTGCAAGTTTCATCTTGGCCTGCTGATAACTTTACAGCTGTCAATAAATAAAGGGGGTCAGTAAGATCGTTTTTGAGATATGAGCAGCCAAAGCCAAAATATAGTGGTTTTTTTAAACAATAATTTCCTGTTGCCATGGTAACTTATTACAACACAATAATAACCACATCTTGGTGACTGATAACTGGTATTTCGTGTGGTACCATAACATTCCTTATATATATGTGTGTGTGTGTGTGTGTTTTTTACTGTAAAGTTATTTTAACCTGAAGAAGGCTGAAATTATAGCCAAAATGTTGTTATTACTATTAAAGCCTGAAAAGTCAAGAGTTGGTCTTCATCCTCTTCAATGACACAGACATATACATGAGACAGTATCAAAATGTCAATCCTTCTAATGAGAAAGTCTCTTGAAAGTGTTGAAACCTGGTAAAGGGGCTATGTCATGCAATTTTAGACAATTTCATTACACATCAGATGCTCATAAAATAAACAAAATAAAACATCGCAATATCCACTTCCATCTGTAGAACAACAAAGCCAAAGAAGTGCATGGATTGGCAGAAATTAGGGCAAGATTGAAACAGATTGCATTTTAATAGGTAATCTTAAAAAACAAACAAACAAACAAACAAACAAAAACAAATCGGACCAACGTTTTTCAAGTTCCATATGATTCGCCTGGATAATGATAATTTCTGCTCAGAATCACAATAATTGTTAATGTCATGAAAAAATCATCATGCAAGAAAAATAGTTTCATTTCAGCATTTTCGAGTCTAAAACTTGTAATTGACTAAAAATTTCTTCAAATCACTCCAAAATATGCCGACATAACCCCTTTAAATAAATAGACAATTGCGGAAACACTGTATAAATTAACAAGCCTGAGGATACTTATCACTGAACAGCATCTTTCCCCACGCACTTTTCCATTACATACTGCTCTTAATTCACTGGTAATGGTTCTTTCTTACCAGGCGTGTGTGGTTGACTCTTTTTACTTGCTTGAAATGGTTTTGCAGCATTTTCTTTAAACACCTTAGAGGGTGATTCTCCTTTGTCTTTGGACATCTCCCAGCACTGTAGAAAACCCAGCATATATACTAGCATGTTAATACCAAAATCATCAGTATAGTTACGATCAAGACATCATACAAAGGGCTCTTTTGGTAAGTAAAGGATGAACAATAAAGTGTATTTCCAACCATTTCACAAGTCATCAGTTCCCTTGAAATAAGAGTTGTGAGAATTTCCAAACTTGTACTGAATTTGTTCATCATATATGTTATAAGTTTTACATTATCATTTTTTAAAATTGTCTTCAGTACCTCAACTGTGCCCAATTAAATCTTACAGTGAAGCTCCATTGGAAACCAGAGCTTCTTTTTTGCTTATGACCTCACGAGTACTATTATTGCCAAATATGAACACATGCAGGGTTTACTGTTTAGTTTTGCCTACAGCCTCACAAGACAGTATTATTACCCTACAATGTATGAACGCCCATCTGTGTTAACAATGGTGACAATAAACTCATGGGCTTTCTGAACGCCCATGAGTTTATTGTCACCATTGTTAACAGTTTTTTTTTTCATTTTGTTATTAGAATGTATCAATACTCAAAGCACATCACATGACTCAGATAACCCTTTAAACACAGCATAATCCTGTATCACTCTATTCTTTCCGAGCACCAATCAATCTTTGTTAAGAACTTGGGAAAAAAAATCAAGCACAACTTGGTATGAAATGACGGAGTATGAAACAGTGATATGACCATTAATTGTGCTACAACAAAACGCATTCAACTGACCATTTGGAATTGCAGCAAATGCACGATAAGACTTTGCAGTGTTTCATTCTTTATCTGTTTTTGTCTCTTTGAAAGGATTTTATGATGAAGTCTTTCATCCAAAATCTTGGAAAAATATTTTATATAGTGATTACACTTACTGCAGCAATACAGTCACAAGCCAATTCGTGTGTCAGTATGGAACCCAGGATTTGAAGACTCACATTAAAGATCTTCAGTGAGATCTTTGGCGTAACTTAGTTATTCCACCCTGAGTCCAGGAATGTCAGATGCTTTACCAAGGAGGCTCGAAAGAGTTAGTTGAGTGCATACGTGTAAGCAACAAATGCCATGCCTGAGATGATTGTGTCAGCTTATGAAATCAATCAAAAGGAAAAGTAAAAAAAAAAAAAGTAGAAGCATGCGTGGGTTCAGAAATAAAATATGAGCTAAAGTTGGGAACTGGAAATAAAGTTCCTTAGGTTTGATGAGTTGCAATCTTGAAAGTTAGCTTAGTGACCTTACTGACCTACCCTAATTTTCTGCACACAAGTAAGATCTGTTATTTTGTATTTCTGAAGGAACTTGTTAAAAAATTGTCTAGTGGAAATATTTTTTCATCTTCCTCAAGCTTTTTCATAAATAAATCAAATTCTACTAGATAGAGGATATTACATGGCCGCGCAGAGATACAAAATTTATCTTCGAGTGTTGAAAAATATTTCACGAGTGAGTGCAGCGAACGAGTGAAATATTTTTCAACATGAGAAGAGAAATTTCATATCTCCAAGTGACCATGTAATTTTCTTTTTATTATATAAAATCCTCACAATACACCAAAAGATGCTTTACATGTATTCTTTATTTCAAAAACTAAGGTTTTTGAAATAAAAATGATATCACACATGTGTGGATAGCATTTTTATCAATTTGCTACCACTCGGTATGTCACTCAATTTTATATAATAACTAGTTTTCCTCGCATCACGTATCGCGTCAGAGAAACTGATGGGTTTTAAGAAAAAAATTCTAAATTTTGATTAAAAAAAAAAACAAAAAACAAAACACCAGGCCAATCAATTTGTTTTTGAGATATTTTTCAAACACTGTGTTTTAGAGGGTCTCTGAGCAGTGCTGTACGATTACCAGAGCAACAGTTGGGACCTAGAAAACACCCTTAAAAAATTACCTGATAAGGAGCGATTTCAGAATACCCGTTCACTTATTTACATATTGCCTTCTTCTCTTTAAGAACGAGACATAGATAACAATACACTCTATTCAAATGCTAATAAGTGAGGGGGTATTCTAGAATCTAGCCCCTGATAATAGTATTACACAGGGGTAAAGACGTTTCCTTTCTAAAAGTTTTATAATTTTTATACAATTGAAACCCTTTATTAATTGGGTGGAAAACCCTTTGGAGCCTCGTTAATTAGTACTCCCAAAGGAGGATCAAAACTGCAGACTGCAGACGTGGAATGTTATTTTTGTTTACGGTTTGCGTTTTGTTTTCAGGCTGCAGCCGGCATTTTGTACCTGCTCTGCATAATTTGTACCCCTCCTGCAGTCTCCATTGCATTTTGTACTGACAGATTGCAAAATTGGCTGCATAACTTCGCTGCAACGCTAATCATTAAAAACTTACCTTCCACTTCAATACCGCAGAATTCTCCGTGAGTGCGTAAGCTTGAATCACACAGAATCACTTTTCACCCGCCTATCCCATAAATACGAACAAAACAAGCACTCGGAAACATAACACATACACAAATTTACATAAATCACCCAACATCGAAGACGAAACTCGAGCGCAGTATAGTTAGGACCTGGCTAAACTAGGAAACATAGTTGCGGAAACAAATTCCTGAGTGGCTGAACTAGCGGGAAGAGCGAGAAGCGCTCGCGGGCATTCTCGTTCCCAGAGCCGCGATCCTTTTGGCCAGCGCCACGGATCGAGACCTCTGGCTGGTTCCAATTCGTTCTCGTAACTGATTGGTCAGATGCGAACACAATAAAAATGCTAAACCGGAAGAGAAACTTAATTGAACATGGCCGAAAGGACAAAGCGATTTTCTGCGGGAAGATCTGTTTGCCGTACTTGCAACGGAAATATTATTAGTAAAAACCACCCTTTGGATATATTTGGTGAAAAGGCAATAAAGGAAGGAATCGCACGGGAT
>BLFK01000390.1:1097016-1101117 GCA_014634185.1 Astreopora myriophthalma | reverse complement strand
CCCCCCCCCCCCCCCCCCCCGCAAGTGCAAGTTCAGTCTGGCTGTTAATTCACTTATCCAGAATTGTGTGCGAACTTTGATTTGTTAGATCTCAAAGCTTTTCAATCGAGTCACTCATGCTACTGATCTCGTAACCAGATCAGACGGAAGGGAGATCCGGTAAAGTTCGATTTCGAGCATGCTCAGTAGCAGTGAGGCTCGAAATACGGGCCTTTCTAACCCTGCGCATGTTCACACTCTCTATCGTGATTTCGAGGGGAAAGAAAACATGGATTTCGACAGTATTCTTGAAGAGGTTCTTCTGGGTAGAGGACAAGGAAACATTAAACTTAAGCCGAAACAGAAAGAAGCGCCGTAACGTTATGGCCCGTTAACACTGACGTTAATGTGTTGGCAGGCGGTTGTGTTCTCCCGAGCTCCGTTGATGGTCGCTGGTATTTTTTACAGGTCACACAGGTCATGGGTCATTGTTTTACTAATGCTGAAACAACCCTTAACCTTTACTGATACTAAGCTTAGGCCTAAACATTGTCTTGGTGTCGTATTCAGGCCTAAGGTTAGCAGTAGAAAGGGTTAAGGTTGTTCCACTATTAGTAAAACAATGACCTGTGATCTGTAAAAAATACCAGCCGGTTGATGGTCATGTACTAGTTGCTGATCTACAATTGTCCCCACTTATCCTTGGAAGCTCCGACTTACAACACCTTCAGTTAAATGATGAACGCTTACTATGGAAAAGTGATCTAGACTTGTTGAAGAATTTCGTGAAGAACAGTCTACAACAACAAGGGAAATGGTCGTCACCCGGGTGGAACACCAAGGCAGTTCAAAAGTAGTCATAAAAATCTCACTATTAACGGTCCGCCATTACTTGGAGCGCTTCCGACTGATAAGCCCTCTGAGAGCTGGATCGAGGAGGAAGTGACGTCATTTACTCACTAGCTTAATAATGGAGTATGTGAATGCGGCTTAATTAGTATGCAGAACACGGATTTGACAATCTGAAAGCAAAAAACTCCCGTGCTGCATACTAAATAAGCCGCAATCACACACTCTATTTTTGAGTAAGTGACGTCACTTTCTCCTCGAATCGCTCAGAACCGTACCAGGTAATGGCGGACCGTTCAATAAAAAAAAAATGCAGTTAAACAGTCTTTCTCTCGAAATTACTGCAAAAAATTTCACCTGCTGAGCATTCGACACAGGTATTTCGAAATGCGAAGTGCGGGAACTGATTTTTTTTCATCATTGTAGCACTTTAAGCAGGAACCATTAATGCGTTAATTGTCATTAAAACGAAAATTATGTCTACTGATCATTTCCTTTAATTAATTTGTCATTTTCCCCGAGGACACACTAATGTCTTCTCTGTATGTCTGTATATTTCCGCGGCTTGGAATTTACCTTGTATCTTGGCAGCCAAATCTTCCACTTTTGCCGCACACAGTTCAGCACTATCCGACGGTAAGTTATTCTTGCCCGCATATATGATCGCGTGTGTAGATTCCGTATCATTATCAATATAATGAACTTCTTCGCAGATTTGGTCGGCGACTTTACCTTGGAAAATGTGCTTGTGAACTTTTTTCCTTGTAAGCTTCTGTGGATCAATGTTTTTAATTATAGAATCGCCGATGATCAAAATAGTTTGTGGTTTAGTGCGTGAGGGTTCGTTTCTATGCCGATCACCCAAGCTGCTGTTTTCGGCTTCTTTATGACTGACTATGTTTCCTCTGTCATCACTTTCTTCTATTTGTTGTAGCGCTTCGCTATTTGTTGTAGGGCTGATATTGCTTACCTTCCCTTGATCCTCATTCCTGAGGGATTCAAACCTATTGCAAGTAAAAATTTTGTCATCAGGAATTGTCCGTTCATTACGGGTGCTTTCGATTGGGAAATCTGGATTTGGATCTTAAAATCCGGATCTTTTGGATTTCCAATCGAACACAAAATCTGAAAACGGATTTCGCGACGGATTTCATTAATTGAAATCCATGTCGGGGAAGGATCAATCACTTTTTTCGCAAGGGAATTTTACACCAGAGACCTGCCGTCACCTGCCTATTGTAGATGGTTGTCAACTTCATTCCTTTCTTGGGCAATTACCCTAAATGAAATGTTTTCCTGTTCAATTGTTATTGCTCGATTTTCATAGCATGTCATAGGACAGACATTTTTTCTAATTCTACAATCTCTTTCTTTCTTCTGCATAATCTCGACAGCAAATAATCACACTTCTTTTTGTACTCAATGGTCTCAGCGCCATAAGTACGTTCTCCTACACTTAGGTTTTTCGTTGACAGAAGACTTGGATTTGCCTCCACGTTTTTCTCTAAGATGAGTAGATCGAGTTTTAACCCTTCTATGTCAACAACGATTTCGGTATTCGACCGCTCTTCCTGTGCATCGATCGGTGTTTGTCGATCACTAAAGGAGCAATTGCAGTACAATACAATACAATAACTTTATTTAAAGAGGGAAGCGCAATAACCTATTACAGTTTTCTAACCTACGGCTCTCAAAAAATAAATCAATAAATAAAATTAGAAGACAAATATATCATATACACAAAGAGACAATATTTAAAGCAAAATAGGCAATAAACACATAATGAATAATATATCAATCGACGAAAGGGAGTAAAAATATGTACTATAAATGAACATGTATAGATATATATATAAATATAAGTATATATGCCTACTGATAAAGTTGATGGCGAGAATGTTTGCTTAATTCACTCGGATATCGTAGATGCATTCGACTCCGGAGTGCTGGTTGACATTCCTGACTTACTCTGAAGTAGCTGAACTAGTTTATCCTTTAAATTCGGACCATCTCGACACTGGAAACACAGAGTATCTTGTTTTTTGCAGTACCAGTTAAATAAAAAAATTCCTGTCAAAATAACTAGTCATCCTCTTCAAATAACTGCATAAAATCTTGCATACTGAGTATTCAGCACAAGTACTTTCGAAATGTGAGGAAAAACGAAAAGTGATTTTTGATCGTAGTAGCACTTTAAACGGCAGTAAACTACACCTGAACTCTAAAGGTACAGACTACTTAGCAACTAGTTTTATCAATTTCATAAGACCATCAGCAAACAAGGCGAAAGGGCGCTCACAGGGTTTTCAGACCTCTCTGCATCAGCTGGGACAGCTAATTGTACAACTTGCCTCTCGACCCACCGCCGCCACAATGCTGAAGAGGCCACGCCGTTAGCTACCACATGCCATGACCCAATTACAGGTGAGCTGTCTTGCATCTCAGACTTGGGGGGTTTAAAATTGCTAACTTAATTAAATTTTAATGGTCTTATGAAGCATATTGACGAGATTAGGCATCTCCTAGTTAGCCCCCCTTTTGATATATTTGCGGTAAATGAGTCTAAAATTGATGAACCCATACTGACAATGAGGTAAATATTCCTGGTTATAACTTTATTAGAATTGAAGAGATCGCAACAGAGCGGGTGGTGGCGTTGTAATGTACATCAGTGATGACATATCGTATTCTTTCAGAAATGAATTCAACTGTAGTGCTTTTCCGGCGTCGGAAAAAAAACAAAACTTTCCTTTGAACCGTTTTGCCGCACAACCGGAATTTGTTCAAAACAGCGCACGAGTTTTCCATGTTGCGATATAATCCCGCGAAAACCTTCACTGAAGAGTCCCACGAAATAAACCAATCAGAGCGTAGATTGCACTGTGGCAACCTTTTCATTAGTAGCCAATAAAAAATGGTGTATTGTCGAACTTAACCAGATCTCATATTTCCAGTGACAGAGTGAGATCTGCAATCAGGGACAAAGTGTTAAGACATTTGAGCGAAACAAACACTTTTTCTCCAAGGGGTCTCCTTTCCTAACTGGAAAAAAAAAGAAAAAAAAAAGCACCTTTTTCGTCCATAGCGACCCCCTTCCCCCATTTTCAGTGTTGAAGCACACTTTGTGGACACTCAAGTGGTTGCAACATTGAAATGGGGGCAGGGGGACGCAATATTAGCAGTGGGGATGGGACAATTCATGTGTTGAACGAGAGGGTTTCTTTCGGGCAGTGTCTCAACTAATTTTGTCCCTGATTGTGGATACGAGATTAT
>BLFK01000390.1:1084516-1092016 GCA_014634185.1 Astreopora myriophthalma | reverse complement strand
TACAATCCAATTGGCCATTATTAATTTTTTTCCCATTTTCGATTTTCCTATTTCAATTTCCCATTTTTCAATTTCCCATTCCCCATTCCTCGTTTCAGTAACATCCAATTTGGAATAAATAAGCACTTGTAAATTTTTCAAAGACTACAAATTGCCCTCGCCCTACGGGCTCGTGCAATTTTGGTCGTCTTTGAAAAAATTTACTCGTGCTTATTTATTCCAAATTGCACTCGAAATCATGTGATTACCTATACAAATTGCACTCGAAATCATTTGCTTACTTGTTAATAATATACATGCAAAAATTTAATTTCAACTTTCTGCACTCAATTTCAACTTTCTCACTGTTTGGGATTAATTTGACATGCTCTCAGCCAATCAGCATGGTGAAATTTTTGCATGTATATTATTAGTTACGAAACTTGAGCTTTGCATTTATTTACAGTTTCAAATTAGTGTTATTTTACTTTTATAGCCGCTTACTTGTTGCGTAGCACCACTTGAAAAAGGTCATCCTCCGAAGTGATTTAACGAATTAGGATTTCAAATACCAGTGATCGTTTCATTAATGGCATCCACAGAGGTACGCTTGACCTAGTTTGGCTTTTAAAATCATGTTTATTGCGTTGCAATATTACTGTGACAGTGTGAATCTTTTACAAAACCTTGCACACTAAAAATATTTATGCAATGTCCTTCTATGGCAAGGAAAAGGCAAATGAGGGGCGAGAAAGCAAAACCGCAGACACCAACGCCAATTAGTTTGCAATTGTGGTTCTGAGATTTTCTCACACGTCCTGAGCTTCTCTGCGATTGGTCACATAATAGTCAACATTCCAGAAATATTTCAGTTGTTCAAGGTTTTCTGAGTTTACAGCAAAATAGTGCTTGCAAGGAATTAATAGACTAGTTCACGCTCTTTAAAGGGGCTTTGTCACGATATTTATAGGTATTTTGATCATCGACAAATTTACCTTTAAATTGAAGGAAACCTGAAAATAATGCTTTACAAAGGTGGAAAAACACCAAAGAGATAATAATAAACCTGAAAGGAACAAAGATGGTTAAGGATGGAGAAGATTGACACGGATTACAAACAACAAAATTGAAAAGTTTAGCTAAACTTTTCAAAGCCATTTCACCGTGACATAGCTCCTTTAAGGTGGCTCAAAACGGTTTTCAACACCTTCAAGAGACTCATTAGAACGATTGACACAAAATTGTATCACATATTAGCAGTGCTATGATACCATATCAGACACCAATTATTGCTGAATAAGTTGAGGTGATTATTGTGAGCTAATAAGTAGCCATGGCAACGGGAAAGCCCTGTAAAAACACCCTACATTTTAGGGTGTTTTTTCAGTTCGTTCAAAAACGAACTCGGTAACCCCCATTCTTGTTGATGGAAAACGATCAGCAGATGAAGATGAAACATTTTGCAAACTTTAAAAATATTCTGTTCAGCGGATTCAGAGCCACCTTAAATTTGTGAATTGAAACATACGTGTAACCTCAACATTTTATATCAATTATCTTTGATAAACCCAGTCCTCAAGTATACCCACAACGTCTTCCCTGCCAAAGCCATCCTCTTTCAACAGCTCAATCAAGTTTTCAACTGTTGATTCCTTCTGTGTTGATCATTCGTCAGGATTTTGTCAGTAGAATCTGGAAATTCTTGCTTTAAATAGGCTGTTTGATCCTTGCTTAACCAAACTTTCTCTGCAAGCATTCTAAAGTCATTACGTGTTGATCGCGTTCAATATTTCGCTTTAAGCAGACATCAGAGTATACCTTCAGAGGTATATCGGTGACTTTCGTTGAAAGTCGTTTAGATACTTCCGGAGGAGGCTTTACTTCCTTATCCACCAAATCATGGCCCCCTTCAAAAACAAAACAAAAACAAAAGTTAAAACAATTAAAAAAAAAAACACACACACACACAAGACACTCAAAATCGGACATGATTAATCATAGGGCTCGGAGCAAAACGTCCTAAGTGACTCGGTGCCCATTTTTGTCATAATAACAATAATAACGATAAATAGTAATGACAGGGTTCGTACACTACTGGCCATCAAAATTCCAGGACTTTTCCAGGACTTTCCAGGACCATATTTACAAAAATGCAGCACCAGGAATAGCCAGGGAAACGTTAACGACAGGTACGATTTTGCAAAAAGTTTCGCCTTCATTTGTTGCCCGCAAAAACACTTGAAAGATGTGAGCCAAGAAAATTAAAACAAAATCATTCTCTGTCCTCGGAAAAGTCAGATTTTCCATGACTTTCGAGGACCAACACATAATTTCCAGGTTTTCTAGGCCTGGATTTTGAAACTTTAAATTTCCATGACTTTCCAGGTTTTCCAGGACCCGAAAGAACCCTGTAATGATAATAATAAATAAATTAAAAAATAATAATAATAATGCAATGCGAACAGTTCCAAGGAGACTTCCTGAATATCTTAAAATGATTGGAGTCTGTACGCCGGTGGAGATGATCCAGAAGATTGCTATTTTGTGATCAGCAAAGATCTTGAGAAAGGTCATGGAAGTGTAAAAATGAACTCTGGGCTCTCTTAGGCCCCTTGTTGTTGCTTGGGACTCAGTCCAAATTACCGGCCATAACCGGGGCCGTGGAAAGTTGTAGAATAAGAATAATATATATTTTCTGCAAAGTACAATTCCAGGCCCACCAATATTTTTTGTTTGAGCGGCAAATTTACAAAATCCAGACTATTATTCTTCGGCCTGCAACAAATCTTTCCGTTTAGTCTTTATTATTAACATCCCCTGAGGATGTATATGGCTCTTCAACTATTTGTACTTCATACAATGTAATTTATAGTAGTTGCGACAAAGAGTTTTTTAAAACAGCAGGCGGAGCATTTTAAATTTTTAGCGGGTGGCGTGTTGTCAATGGCCAGTCGTCAAGAAGAATTTAACGTCTGAGACGTTAAAGCCGTCTGGTATAAAAACGGGACGCAAAAATTAAGACGACCTTACAGAAGAAAACAAGAATTTTCTGAAAAAAGGCTGGGTTCTATTTTCGGGAGACACTGCACCCAAGTAAACTTGGCGCCGAATTTTAAGCGCGCGAACACACGAAAATGGCGCAATTTCGGCTTCGAAAATCTATTTTTTCGACGCTGTCAAGAAATACGAGAACTTGAGACGCAAATCTTTCTGATAAAAAATCAGTCGAGGAAGCGGATGTTTCAAGCGATCGACGAGGACACAGATGTGGCTGTAGCGCTTGGATTGTGCACGGTGGTATACAAGAGACCAAGGAAAGAACGCGCAGCCGATGAACAAAGGAGTTCTTCGTGCTGGAAAGCACAATGTTGACCAAAATTAATATACTTAAAGAATTTTTACCTCAAATTGAACGTCGACAAATATGAAAATCAAATTATGACCTCATAATCCAGCTACATTTTGCAAATAACCCTCCATCGGTAACAAATTTTGAAACTACTTTGAAAACTATAGAAAAGCAAATAAAAAATCTGGTGAGTTACAGTAGGCCATTGTAAGAGCCCTCGGTAGGAACTTCCATGTTCCACAAGGACGCAGACCATGCTAATGTAGAAACTCAAAAGATGAAACCTATCGGATATGGTAGCCAAATTGGAGCAAAATTCAACATTAAAAATTCGTATCAAAACCAACAACTTGATACCTAACTCAACAAATTTATCTCAACGTCAACACTTTTTACCTGTCAACTTCAACAACTTTATTTTTAATTCAACTGTATTTCCGCTCAACATCAACTCCATCAACTTCTCAATTTCAACATTGTAATCAGTCTTAAAATCAACAGCAAAAATCAACTCCAAAAAAGTTTCTTTGCTGTGAGATAAACACTTGCTCATATCCAATTTTCAACGACCTAAAACCTGTCAAGATCAACAACTTAAAATTCGTGTCAACAAATTGTTTCCGAGCTGGCCCGTTTCTACCGGGAGAGTCTGGGGAGAACTAAATTTGTCGCTCAGCAAGATGGCGGACGGCAGTGATCGTGAGGTGACACAAGCTGATCAAAATGATATAAATAGCCAATGGAGTTTATTTTTTACAGATTTAGATGAGTTATTGAGTGAATATGAGCAACATCCGTCAATGAACGACATCGCAATAATGGAAAACTTGACTATTCGTTTGGAAAATATGACTTGCTCACTTGACTTGTTCAAAAAATGTCCAAGTGTGTGTGTGTGTGTGTGTTATATAATCTCCAGGTTTTTCACTCCCAGATTTTCCACTCTTGAGGGTTGGCAGGTCTGTACTTATAGAAAATTGAATAGAACATACAAAACTTTAATACATGATGTAAAACAACCGGTTATCATCGATATTTTCTATTTTTGTTCCGGTTCAGCTTCTGGTTCCGGATTCCGGATTTTCCAGATGCCCATGCATAATGCTCTTTCAATCAAAGGTTTACTTTCACAAAATGTTGTTTCAGTTGCCATGTGGACATCATAAGTTAAGACGCTTGTTTCCATCGTTTCGATGTTTTTGCTTCTTTTAGTTGTTTAGCTTGTTTCGGCCGTCTCGTTTTGGTCGTTTCGTTGGTTTTGGTGATTTCCGTTTGGTGGTTTCGGTGATTTCGGTGGTTTTGGTGATTTCCGTTTGGTTTCGTTTTGTTGTTTTGGGTTTTAGTACATGCCCTTACGGAGTCAGCCTGCCTAGCCGGGCTGGCTCGCCTCACATAAACAGGCCCTAACACCCAGAAGTTTTAGTTTGTTTTCCTCCCTATAATCTCTAACGGTTCCGGAGGCATCTTAAAGGTTGGTAGTCCTTCCTCGTAGGAGCAGTTCCCATGTTTTTTGTTAAGTTAACCTTCAGATGGTTATTCTCGGGCCAGCTGATAAATGATTGCACTTCGACTTCAGAATATTCTAGACTAACATTTACATTAATTGGCATGCTAATTTTGTTACTCGACTTGCTCTGCGTTCGTTCCGCCATCATGGATCAAAACGTTAGCTACCTGAACAAATATCCTGACGTTGAATTTTATATTGGGCCCAGGCCTCCATGCAGGCAGGCTTGAAATGCCTCCATCTTCAGTGCCTCGCGGAGCTCCTCAGGGATGAGTGATAAAACTACCGTATCGTTCAACCTTTAGCACTGTATCACTAAGGTCATTTTTCTTGCTATTTCGGCAAAAAATGCAAAATGTAGGCTAGGGTGGGCCGTAAGGTAGGCCATGCGGTAGGCCATTGTGTGAACCATGGCCTACCTCACGTTTTGTCCACACCTGGATTATGCAAATTGGTAAACCTGTCAAATTCTCACGCCGGCCTGGCACCGGAAGTCAGAAATAATCCAATGTCAAAAGTCGGCAAGTTTCCCTTGACAGAGGTTAGTTTGCTTATCAGGGGAAACTTGCTAGTGTACAGCTGTAAATGGAGCTTAACATGTAAAATCATACGACGTTAAACAGTGTAAAATGTTTTATGCCACCTTTGGGTCAGAAAGGGTTAGAATTACAGCTGTAATATTTATTTCTTATTACTTTTGCCAATAATTTCTTTGTCTTTCCCAATTACGCTTTCACCTCATTTTACATGTATGATCCTGCAGTCAAGTCCTGTCCCCTGGCATGAGTACACGCGGTGTACGAATCAACACGCCTGCAGGAGCCCATTGGGCTCCTGCACGCCTGGGATTACTTATCTCCCATGCAACACCTTTCCCCAGGCACTTTCCCATAACGTACTGCTCTTCATTCACCGATAACAGACCTATCTCACCAGGTGGTTGGGGTTCACTCTCTTCCTTGGGATGAAAATGTTTTGCAAGATTTTCGTGGAACACCTTGACAATTGATTTTCCGTTGCTTTTGGACGTCATCTCCCACCACTGTAGAAAACCCAATATACTGTCATGTTAATACCAAAATCATCAGTGAGGTCACAATCTTGAGATCATACAAAGTGCTCTTTTGGTAATTTAATGACACATAATCAAGTGTATTTCCAACCATTTCACAGTTGATTCCCATGATATAATAGTTGTCAGACGATTTCTCCCCCAAACTTGCAGTACTGAATTAATGTTCATTATACAGAGGGTATGATTGCATGAAGTCTAAAATACATGTATCAAATAAAAAGGACAAGGCAAGTTTGCCTGTGATTTCCTTTAATATAAAGCTGTACATGTATTTGAGCTAACAAATTAGCAGGTTAAAGAGAAAACAAAAACAACACAGTTCCACTTGCCATTCCTTGATCAAAACGCCAAATTTGCTTCAAGTTCCGAACATGTTTGCAACCACTGTGATAACTGTAATCACTGCAATGAGTTGCAATGAAATCCTGCCAAAATTGCATCTTGTTTACATAGGCCTTTTGGCCTTGCTACAGTAGTGTCCATCAAAACAGTTCCTGCTGAAGATACCTCTGATGGTACCCTGGGTGCCATGTTTTTTTTTTCTCTTTAGGGGCAAGGGAATTGAGCGGCAAAGCCGCGAAAGCGAGTTGCTGGTGAGTGAGACGACCTCTGGCATCCAGGGTACTCTGTCGACCGACCGACGTATTCGTTACTGTCAACAACAATCTTCGGAAAAGTCCTGGTCTGAAAGGCCACATCAACGTGAATCGTCTAAGAGGTAAAATGCCTGAAGTTCGTATTTTGTTACTTAAAACTAGCTTCGATATTTTGGCCGTTTCGGAGACTAAGCTGGCACACGACATTACCGATGATGAAATTGGAATCGAAGGGTATTTTACAATTTGGAAAGATCGCGATGGAAATGGTGGTGGCGTCCTGTTGTATTACAAAGACTCTATAGCAGCCTATGAAGAGCTTAAGCTGCAAGTCCCTCATTCTATCGAAGGAGTATGTCAAACATGGTTCTTTGCTTGTGTGTATAGACCACCTCACGACCTGTCCTTTTATGATACGTTCAACGATACGCTAGAGAGAATCTGGACTATCCGGAAAAACATTGTAATTCTCGACGATTTAATCTCTGATCTATCCTTCAGTAGGAAAGAAGGAGTGGAAACTCATCTCGGTAGACGACTTCTACGCATATTGAATACATACGGATTAAAATGTGTCATGAAAGAGCCGACTAGGATTTCAGACGAAGCACAAACAATAATTGACTTGATAATTGTTAGCCAGGTTGACAAAATCACTACGGCTGGTGTTTCCCACTTGGGAATATCGGATCACAGTTTTGTGTATGCAAATTTGCGAATGAGAGAGAAGAAAAATCCACTGATAACGAAGAATATAAATAATTATAGGCATTTCAACCAGCTGAAATTTAGAAACGATATCGTCTGTGCCCCATGGAGTGTATGCGAGATATTCGATGATATCGAGGACCAAGTGTGGGCTTGGCAGTACATCTACCAGGAAATTAGATCTGATCATATAACAACCAGGAAAATTAGGAGGAGGGAAAATAAACTTCCATGGATAACCAATGAGATAAGGGAGCATTCATTTTTTTAGAAGGGGGGGGGGGGG
>BLFK01000390.1:1061979-1081979 GCA_014634185.1 Astreopora myriophthalma | reverse complement strand
TGACTCTCTGGACAGCCATCTTGAAATGAATGGACTCATACACTCAAATCAGTGGGGTTTCAAGAAAGAAGTCTCCACTGAATCGTTGCTTCTCATTCTCACCGAAACATGGAAAAAGGCGATCGATACTGGCCATAAAGTTGGAGTCTTGTTCGTCGATTTCAAAAAAGCATTTGACACTGTCGACCATGACATCCTAAATTGCAAATTATCAGCTGCAGGCATATCAGCTGAATTTCATGAGTGGATCGTTAGCTACGTACTCTTAGTTTTTAATTGAGTGAGTGTTAAACATACATGTTAATTTTTACTCCCTCAAAATCAATGATACCCCGTAGTGCTTCTCTCATAATGTAAACAGTCCGCTGCTTAAAATTTCATGGTTCAGGGTCTGAAGAAGAGTGCTTTTTTGCAGGTTGCTTTGTATTAGATGTATATTGATTAAGACTAGTATTCAAGCCAATGGTGCCTTTGAGGTAGTTGTGGTCAGTTAAAACTTTTTGAGAATTTATTTTTACCTTATTTTAGCCTTTGCATTATCCTTCCTGTATTCAATTCTAGTAAAAACAGTTAATTCAACTGCCAAGTCTATGAAATATAATCTCTCCTCACTGTTAGGGCTTTGACTCAAAGAGTGCAGAAATAATTTTTCAAAATCTCAATCAAATTTTCAAAACTGGCACCATAAATTCTTAATGAAGAACCGTAGACTTAGAACTACTGCTTTATTTGGGCATGTCAACAAAGCTCTAAAGGCTCCATCACAATTACCTTACCTTAAAATTACCTTTGAATTGTATACTTCAAGGAAACTGCTCTTATCCTTAAATTCCATCAGATGCTTTTATTGTCTCCATGATTAAATCATAACTTGAAAATATTTAACTATTTGGTAAGTTTGTAGCGTGGGGCCTGAGCCCGAGTTGGGTCGGACATGCGCAGTTTAAGAGACCTACGACTCGTGTTACTGTTGTGCTAGTTTAGTAAAAGTGATTCGAACGCTAGCTGTGTTATTTGTGTTACATTTGGTGGAAGCGGTGGGATTTTTGCCATGGAAGATACTGTGAAAGCTTTGGAAGAGAAAGTGGCGCTCCTCAAGGCGAAACTTGGAAAGAAAAGTGAAAGTAAGGCTGGTGCAAGCGGCAGTTCACCGACCACGTCGCCAGAAAACCCGCTTCGCATCAAACCGGAGAGCTTCTCTGCGACGTCCGGCGAAAGTTGGGTGGTTTGGATACGGAAATTTAAAAGTATTGCAGCCCTTAACAAGTGGAGTCCTGAACTTCAATGTCAAATATTACCCGCGTACCTGAAAGGCCTTGCCGAACAGACCTATTACAGCCTGACCGCCGAACAAACAGCCACGTGGACGGCCGTTGAACGCGCTCTGACAGATCGATTTCATCCTAAGGAATCTCGTCAGGTACACATTTCCACTCTACGAGCCAAATTAAGACGTCCTGACGAAGGTCTACATCAACTGAGGTGCGACATTTCTCGTCTTGTGGAGCTGGCCTATCCGGATGACCCCCCGGATATACTCAATCGCACGGCCAGAGATTTCTTCGTGGGTGCTTTAACCCCTATTACATTGCGAGAGAAGGTGTTGGATTTAGGGTCCAATACTTTGGATGAGGCCCTAGCGGCAGCTCAGCGATATGAATCAAATCAAAGAGTGCTAAAGTGCTCGAGTACTGTCTTCAACATCTGGGGAGCAGGAAAAGTTTGGCTCCCAACAGGGCACCCAAGAACCCCCAGCGTGGGCTAAGGAGCTTTTTCAACAGCAAGCTGAAATCTTGGAGAAGCTAAGGAATATTCCTCAAGGGAGGCAAGGTAGGAATGAAAGTGTAGAATCTGGACAAGGCCCCAGAGCATGTTTTAAATGCGGTAGCCTGACTCATTTTATTCGTGACTGTCCACATCAAGTCCGTCCCGACCAGGGAAACGGGAGATGGGCGGGGCGCAGCCGAAAGTGACCCCGCCCGGGAATCCAAAGGGAGCATTTTTGCCTTGTGATGTCAATGGTGTTAAGTCTCAAGCCTTATTAGACACAGGTGCAGAAGCAACAATTATCAGTGAAGACCTGTACAGTCGCTCTAAGACACATATAAACAAACTTGAGTCCACACTGAAACCTGTCCTGGGAGCCAATAATATGCGACTTGATGTGGTTGGAGAAACAGAAGTAACAATTCAGCTGGGCGCAATCAGGGCTAAGCATAAAGTGCTGGTGTGCCGAGGCTTGGCACAACAAGTGTTGATTGGTGTAGATTTCCTAACAACTCACAAATGTATTATTAACTTTGACACTAACACTGTCTACAGCAAGGAGGGACCCAACAAACTGGCTTTCGGATGCCTTGATAGAGTTTACAGGATCACTGTGGCCGAAACCGTCACATTATCTCCAAATATGGTCGCAGACATACCTTGTGAGGTCCAAGGGGTAGATGACTTAGACGAATGTATGGGTGTACTGGAGCCAGCGGACAAGTTTTCAGAAAGATATTCAGCTGGAGCCTTTCGGACGCCCGTGACTGTGAAAGGAGGTCGAATCCCAGTTCGTGTGTTCAATTACCTTAACAAGCCCCTCAAGATTTACAGGTGTAGTAGTATAGGGGACCTCTACCCGTTAGCTGGCGAGGAGGAATCACAGGAGAAAACCAATGTGGGTGTGGGCTACAAGGTGGTACCCCCTACGGCCTCAAAGGAAGATGTTGAGGTTGGATTGGAAGCTAAACAATGTAGTGCGGTTTTTGTGAGGGACGCTGACGTTCACAGTTTATTGGTAGAAGAGATGTTCCCTATCAGCAGCGATTTGGTCCCGGAAGAGGAAAAACTTAGGCATTATGAGGTGTTGTCCACTTATGCTGACTGCCTTTCAAAGGGACCGTGGGATTTAGGTACTGCGAAGGGCGTACAACATACCATCGACACAGGCTCTGCCAAGCCAATCCAGGTACCGCCGCGAAGAGTTCCCTTTCACAAAAGGCAAGAAATGCGCAACCAAGTGGATGAAATGCTCGAAGCAGAGATTATAGAACCGTCCGATTCCCCTTGGTCCTCTCCGGTGGTTTTAGTAGCGAAACCTGATGGCAGTCAACGTTTCTGCGTGGACTACCGCGCACTTAACTCGGTAACCAAGCGAGACTTGTACCCGCTTCCTCGGTGTGATGACATACTGGAGAGTTTATCTGGGGCACAGTGGTTTTCTCATCTCGACCTCCTTAGGGGATATTGGCAAATTGATGTGGCAGAGGAAGATCGGGAAAAGACGGCGTTCGCAACTCCGGATGGTCTTTACCAATTCCGCAAGCTAAGTTTTGGCCTTACGAATGCACCTGCGTGTTTTATGAGGGCTATGCACCTTATCTTGAAGGGTTTATGCTGGTCAGACTGTCTAGTGTATCTAGATGATATCATTGTCTTTGGTCAAACACTACAGGAGCATAGGGAGAGACTGTCACTTGTGTTGTCACGCTTGACAGCAGCGGGCTTGAAGATTAACCCCAAGAAATGCAAGCTTTTGTGTGAACAGGTGGTTGTGTTAGGTCACGTCGTGTCACGGGAGGGCATATCTACTGATCCAGAGAAAATAAGAGTCCTAAAGGAGTGGCCGGAGCCAGTTGATGAGAGTCAGCTGAGAGCGTTCTTGGGGACGGCTGGTTACTACAGACAATTTGTGCCAAACTACGCCCACATTGCATCCCCTTTGCACCGTGCTTGTCAAAAGGGGGACCGTTTCAGATGGACAGCTGAGTGCAAGGAAGCTTTCCGGGACATCAAGCACAGATTGTCGAGTGCTCCCATCCTGGCTTTTCCCCAGCTAGACGTACCGTTCATCCTGGACAGTGATGCCAGTGACAGTGGGCTGGGGGCGGTGTTGTCGCAGGTTCAATGTGGGAAAGAACGTGTAATAGCATACGCAGCACGCGCACTATCAAAGGCTGAAAGGAACTATAGTACCACCCGGAAGGAACTGTTGGCCCTCGTGTGGGGAACGGAGCACTTCGAGACATTCCTTTACGGGCGATGTTTTCGGGTCAGGACTGACCATAGTGCTCTGCAGTGGCTACGGAACTTTAAAAACCCTAGAGGCCAGGTGGCTAGGTGGCTTGAAAGGCTTAGTGACTTTGATTTCGAGGTGGAACATCGTCCGGGTCAGTTGCACGGCAATGCGGATAGACTGTCCCGCCTTCCCTGGGACGAGGGTGCATCGGTTAAGGTAGAGAGGGACGCCACCCTGTTTCAGTCTGTGAATATGGAACCCTTGTCGAGAGAACGTATACGTGCAGCCCAAAACCAAGATCCTGTCCTGTCGCAAGTTGTGAGGTGGCTTGAAACTGGTGTCAGACCTGCTAGAGGCGATGTGGAAGGAGGGGGGCGCAAACTTTTGTCATACTGGTCACAATGGGGAAGACTGTTTCTCAGGAACGGTCTGGTGTTTAGACGTTGGGAACACGAAGTGACAGGCCAAGAGATTTATCATCAAATCTGCTTGCCCGAGAGCGTCGTGTCACAAGTGTTGTGCGCCTTGCATAACGATCCTTCAGCAGGCCACCTTGGCGTCTCGAAGACTCTAGAAAAAGTGCGGAGGAGATTTTATTGGCACGGCATGCGGGAAGATGTCGAAATGCACGTTAGAAGGTGTATCCCATGTGCTGAAGTCAACGACCCTTGCAAGCTTCCAAAGGCACCCCTTATAAACATTAAGGCAGCGCACCCCCTAGAACGGGTCGCAATAGACATCGTAGGTCCCACACCAAGATCTACCTCTGGCCATGAGTGGTTGCTGGTGGTCTCCGATCATTTTACTAAGTTTGCTCAAGCCTTCCCAGTGAGAAACACCTCAGCAGTCACGCTGGCGAAGAAGGTGATGGATGAATACATATGCCGATTCGGGTGTTTCGAGGGTTTGCATTCTGATCAGGGAGCCAATGTGGATGGAGCTGTCTTCAAAGGACTGTGCGATTTGATTGACGCAGCGAAAACAAGGACAACGCCGTACCATCCCCAAGGGGATGGGCAGGTGGAGAGACTGAACAAATCTCTGGTGAAGATCCTTGGTAAGCTGATTTCTGACCATCGCCGGGACTGGGCGGACTTTGTGCCCAAAGCAGTTCTTGCTTACAACACTAGCGTACATGAGTCGACTGGATTTACCCCTTACCGCTTAATGTTCGGCAGGGAAGCTATTCTGCCATTGGATGCTCTCCTTAGGTTCGAGACAACACCTTCCCAGGGGTCGACACGGACATACCCCGGTTATGTTGTTGGGCAGAAGCAGCAATTGGAAGAGACGGAACAGATAGTGAGAGAGAACCTCAAGCGAGCGTCCCAGAAAGCTTATTATGACACCAAGTGCCATGGTCAGCGGTTCCGTGTAGGAGACCGGGTTTGGTATAGAAACCGAACCAGGACGAGAAGAAAGAAATTCCTCAAGCCCTGGTGTGGTCCTTGGAAGGTGGTGAAAGCTCTCTCTGATGTTACCTATCGCATTGAAGAGGAGAGGCGGAAGCCGGGAAAACGTCGTCAGAGGAAGGTGGTCCACTTCAATTATCTGAAGACATGCTTTTCACCACCAGAAATCCATTAGAAGCCCTCACAGTTAACCTCTTCCAGCCATGCGCAAGATACGCCACAAGCGGAGAACCTGAGGGACGGGCAGCAACCGTCCCGAGGAAGCTTAGTTGACTCTGGAGATGTCGAAATGGAATGGCTGGAAAATCCAGTTGCTACAGTCACAGAGGTTTCTCATCCCTCCCCGGAGCGTGAATCTAGTGGTGAATCTAGTGGTACATTAAGTACATCCCCTCAATCTGCTGACCTGCCGTGTCAATCTGAGGTTTCTCAAGTGAATGATGAACTACGTCGTGAACCGTGTTATGCTGCGAGGCCGAGACGTGAGCGAAGGGAGCCTGTCTGGCTACGAGACTATGTTAGAACTGTTGTTGTTTATCCAACCTGGCCCTTGAACGTTGTAGGAACATTTGCATGCTTAAGTTAAAAATTCTCTCTTGTACCTCGGACCTTATGGGGGAGGGGGTAGCGTAGCGTTGGGCTTGAGCCCGAGTTGGGTCGGACATGCGCAGTTTAAGAGACCTACGACTCGTGTTACTGTTGTGCTAGTTTAGTAAAAGTGATTCGAACGCTAGCTGTGTTATTTGTGTTACAAGTTAAACACGTACCTTGTGGGTTTAGTTTAAATAAAGCTGATGCTTTTGAGAATAACAATCAGAGTAACTGAGTTGCAATTGTGGTCAGCTTGTTCCATTGACAACATTACTATTTTACTGTAACCATATATTTTGCCTTCCTGTGCAATGACTTTAAAAAAATCAGATGCTTTATTTCTCTCTGGTTTATTTATTTATTTATTTATTTCATAACTGGAAGATTAAAAAACCGTTAGCAGAAACGTGATGGAAACACGAGGAACGGAAATTTGCACACAAAAACATGACGGAGTCATAATTACGACGTTTCCGTTAAGGAAACTGAACGGAAACGTAACCTATGCCCCAAAAATGAAATTTCAGTGTTTCCGCGACACGGAAACGCGACGTAAATTAGAATTTTCAAGTTTCCGTCACGTTTCACAGATACGGAAACTTGAATTTTCGTCCTGTGTACCTTTCTAACAGATTGCAATACGTCACTATAAATGGAGTAAGATCGAGTCTACGACTTACTGAAAGGCTCTCTCCTGGGTCCCAGACTCTTCGCTATATATGTAAATGATTTACCTGATTCGTCCGCAACTGGATTTATTCATATCCACCATTTACTACATCGGGAGGGAAGTTGAAGAAATAGTTGATACACTCAACCTAATACTAAATGATTTTAAATCGTGGTGTTATAGAAATCGTTTGACTGTACACACTGGAAAGACTGAGGCAATGTTGATCTGCAGCCACGCATTCTTTGGTCCAATGAGACCTCTTATGTTTGGGAACTCCTACATAGACTTTACCACCAAATCTACTTGCTTGGGTATACTAATCGATCACAAGTTAAACTGGAAGCCGCAAATCAAATCCTTGCATGCCAAGTTTGGAGGGAAACTTGAGTTTTTGAAAAAAATGAAAGGATTACCTCCGCGTGTACTTGAAGAGATCTATTATAAAGGCATCGTTCCAAGTATAACCTACTGCATTGCCATCTGGGGATCCTGTTCATTGTCTACATTTAATGGATTGGAGCAATTACATGTTAAAGCCGCTAAACTGATCCATAAACTGCCAAGTGAAACACCTGATTCATAAGTTCTACAACTTGTTAAATGGAAATCATTGAGCTATATCTATAAGCGTAGGCTTGCCTCCGTTATGTACCAGGTGTACAACAACTTATTAAGACACGCAAAAGACTTCTCCCAAATGCGTTATAGCAACAATTTTGGAAGAAATAGCGTGAGGTACAGGGGCCCCATTGTATAGAATTCAATACCCAAAGCAATCAGGGAGTCAACCTCTTATAACCTTTTTAAAGGAAGACTTAAACATGCCTCAAGAATATTGGACAAAATTCAATTCGAGAAAGAGGCTTGTTTAATTAAATCAAAAGAGCCCGATTTTTTATACTTTTAACTTTGAGACTTTGTTTATTCCCATTTGGAATTTTAAACATTTGAAGATTGTAAATTAATTAATAAGACCCTGATTTTTTATATTTTTAACTATGAGACTTTGTTTTATTACCTTTCGAAATTTTAAATGTTTGAAGATTGTAAATTTAACTAAGTAATTTCTAGGTGGTTAGGATTCTATGGCAGGTCCACACCAGCCCCCAGGTTGCCTCAGACCGACCTGCCTTACCAAAAAGAATATGTCTGTCTGTCTGTCTGTCTGTCTGTATGTACCCAATTTTCAGTTGGCTTGTACCCAAATTTCAGTTGATTTGCACCCATGTTGTGGGCAATCACCACTCTTCCCAAACCATTCTGACTGTAACAGAATACAGCGTGATGCATGATGGTATGTCTACTGCCCGCTTGTGATATCTTGTCATGGCATCCTTGTCACCCCAAACAGCTGTACATGTATGTGTGATACTCTAAGTACTTGCATTTCAAAAGTCTTCATCTGTTTCTGCTTCCCCAGACAAGAACAGGAAGATTAAAAAACTACTACGAATGATTTATGATGTTCAAACATTCCAGTGTTTTGCTGTTCCAACCAGCTTTCCAAGAAAGGTTTGAATCAATGAATATGCCAACTAGGTACATATTCATTCAATTAAAATATAAAAATTTCAATCCAGAAGGGGTTTAACAAATATAAAATTATTTCATAAAAGTAGGTCAGCAACTAGGTACATTGTATTTTATGCAATTTTCTTTTTTTTAACTTTTTTCCGTTCATTTGCAATATGCAATCAAAAGAAATTTTTTGCTGTGGTGGATAGAAAACAACAAAATTGTTTTTTTCTACACTTGCTGCAGCACAGCCAAGTGTGGACTTCAGATCAGTAATTTGGAACCAATATGGCATTGCATTTTGTTGATTCCTTTATGGCTATAGAATAGGTTTGCATCATCAGCAAACAAATGAAACTCAAAGAGAGAAAAACAGAGATGAAAATCATTTATGTATAATGAAAAGATTGGGCCTACTCCCTAAGAGATTCCACAAGAAATACAGTGTAGACAAAGGATCAGAGGTTACATTATTGATACATTGTAGTTATAGTTTGCTGTTGATTACTAAGGTAAGAAAGAAACCAGTCTTAGGCAACCTCTCTTATACCATGCAGTAGTCATTTCAAGTTTTCTAATCAAGATTTCATGGTTCACCCTGTCAATTAGTAATTTAAAAGTCTAAAAAAACTCCACGAGAAGTTTTGCACATCAGTTGCAGTTTTCATCTTGTCAATAATACTTAGAATCACATGGTCAGATGAAAGCCAAACTGTTTGTTATAGAATACGTCATTTTTGTCCAAAAAATTCAATAACCTTTCACACGTTTAGTATCTCAACTCCAAGTAGCTTATTAAGGACTGAGAGCAAAGAAATAGGGCAATAATTGAAAAGAATAATATAGACACCCTTTTTATGGACTGGGATTACATTAGCCAATTTAAGACTCAGCACTACCAAAGCAAGAGAAAATAATGATTATGATAAAATTACATTAAACAAGATTTCTAAGGGTTCAGATATTACATTCTTTAAGATTTTTAATATATTTATTGGGATGCTAAAAGGCCTGCTGGTGGTTTACGGCCAACTCCAAACATTTAAGAGATCTCACTTTCAATTTCACTAGCAGTTACAGGAGATTTCGGTACATGCGGTATTTGCACAGCCAAAGTATTTCCAACATTAGCAAAGTAATTAAAAGCATTGGCTACTAGTTTTGGATCAGTTATGTTGATAATGTTTTCAGTAATTTTAAAAATTTGGCAACTGGCCTTTGGCTTAAAATACACAATCTCCTTTATTCCATTAATCACTTACAGTCATTTTATTTTGCACTTTCCCAGAAGTAATGATTATAGTATAATCTTTTACTGAGCTTTAATAAGTAGCAGCAGCAGCAGTAGCAGTAGCAGTAGCAGTGGCAGTGGCAGTGGCAGTGGTAGTGGTAGTGGTAGTGGTAGTGGTAGTGGTAGTAGTAGTAGTAGTAGGAGGAGGAGGAGGAGGAGGAATCCCACAAGGAAAATCAAGGAGCAATTTGTATTTATACAGTACCCACCCAACCTCGTTCCCAGGCTCTCTCTTTTTCTCCCTTGCCGTCCCTTGTAATGTTGTCTCTTTCTTGACGACAAGGAGAGAAAAGAGACAGAGCCTGGGAACGAGGTTGGGTTGCACCCGCACTCCTACAGTCAAGTAATCGTGAGTAACGAGTGTGCACAGAACTAATGTTCCTGCAGTCCCGCGCACCCGCAGTCGAGGAATTTACTGAATGCTAAGTGAGTATGTCACTTGTGCTCCCGGGTCCCGGAGTTCCGCAGTCGGCAAACTTAAAGAACGAACTTCAAAGAAGAATATTAAGCAATTATTGGTTGAGGTTGAGCATGATAGCGAGAATTATCAAGGCCGAGGTTTGTGTTATCTGCCGAAGCCGAAGGCTGAGGCGGATAACACAAACCGAGGCCTTGATAATTTCGCTATCATGCGAAAACCGAATCCAATAATTGTTTTATTATACAATTATAAATGTAGAAGCGTTGAGACATTTCACAGAACGAAAACCATTGTCTGCAAAAACGCGTCATACCTACATGCATAAATGCCAGTGTCTGTAGATGTGACGCGATGACACAGCGCCATCTAGAATTAGCGGGGTGCTTTTAGCCAATCAAAATTGAGATAGCATCAGCATTGTATAATAAACACATTTGTCTCTCTGTTCAAATTTGATGACTGGCGAAATTATAAATGACTGCGGCACATCAGGAACAGCATATTTGTGCAGCGTAGAAATGGCCAGGTATTCTAGAATCCCGTAGAATCTAGTCAAAATCAAGATTGCATAATGGCCTGCATAACAGGGCTGCGACGCTGATGATTTAACTTACATAAGCTCACCTTCCACTTCAATGATGCAATAGAAGCTTGAGATTGATCACACAGAATCACTTTTCACTTGCTTATTCCATGGTACGGATAAAACAAG
Organism: Astreopora myriophthalma; assembly: GCA_014634185.1. NCBI lineage: Eukaryota > Metazoa > Cnidaria > Anthozoa > Scleractinia > Acroporidae > Astreopora > Astreopora myriophthalma. Next base: position 1,071,358 of record BLFK01000390.1, on the reverse strand, counting down.
CTCATAGAAACACCACACATGCAAAAATATGACACAAAACGACGGGCGCTGCCGGCCAAACGAAACTCGAGAGCTTCCGGGCACCATATTTGGACAGGCGAACGGTGTTTGAATGACAGTTGCTCATGGCAAGGAGGGAAAGTACAGGTCTGTACGTCATTGTGCATGCATAACTAATTAATTATTTATTCGCGCTATTCTTTTTTTAGAATGCCTTTACCAGAGCGTATTAAATATAATTATGCATCGATAATTTGTACTTACTCGAAGAATAAAAATGCATTTTATTTTACCTTCCCAATTTTTTTCTCTTTTCCCCCGCACCGATTTTTCTTCCGTTTCCCTTCTCTCCTCCACTCTCCCCTTCTCTGCTAATTCCACCAACAAAATTACCTTTTTTTTAACTTCTCCATATAATTTACATAACAAAGTGTGCTAATTATATGCGTCTCTTTTGGACACGCCGAAAGTGTTGAAAAGTATTAAAGTAGAAGTAGATGCACGTGCCACACGCATCCAAGTGCACTGCACGAAGCAATGCATCACATTTCGTCGTGATTGGTGCATGAAAAAGTTTAACGCACGTTAAACTGCATCCATTTAAGCCAGCAAGTCCTTCATCAAAGGATCAGTTTATAACTATACAAGAGTGGTTGAGGCGTCAGCACTACAAAAATGATCCTCTTGGAAACACTGCTGAGCTTGTTGCGAATCTTTACAATGTGAGAGAGAACGCGTAAGACCACTTTATGCAGCGTTTCTTATCCCTAAGGAGGAAAGGAAGAAAATACACGCTTTGCTGTGCTCGGCATTGGCTGCGTTTCGCATCGAAGAGAAAGCATGAAAAACGGTTAAAAGAGAGAGGTAAGCTCATAATTTGTTGAAAATTAAGTGATGTGCTTTACTTTTTCGTGTCAATACCGATACTTGATGGTCATAACCATGTTACATGTAAAAAGTACCCTGAGAAGCAATTTGACCTTTTAGCCTCCTTTTTTTTAGGTGTTGCTTCACAGGGCACCCAGGCAATCTGTGTGAAACCGTTGATAATTTTATAGTATTTAAATGTGAGATTTACCGAAAGGTTCGTCCCATAGCGACCTATTGCCAAATGCGTGTATGGATCAATGCTAAATAAACGTTAAATTACCTGTTCTGTCATGTTTTGCCGAACTTTTGCCCCAGAAGTGGTGTTTTGAAAGATGTTGAAATCGCTGATGACTATCACTCTGTAACTAGGTACACCTATCAGCTTTGCAGACGGAACGATCAGTAAGAACTATTTCCTAGTTGAAAATCTGAAACATTTATTGACTAAAGGCGCTGTTACACTAGGTAGTTTCTCTTGCAACTTGTCTCCCAATTTTGTTGCGAAACACATGAAAAATTGCATAGTGTAACATATACTGCACATTTCCCGCGATTTTTTTGTTGCCGCAATCGTTAGGAAAAGTAGAAGTCAGTTCGACTATCTGCAACGCGTCTTGCAACGTTGCAAGGAATTTTTCCCACAGTCGCACAGTGTAACATCTACCCTGCAACTTGTGTCGCAACGTTTTGCGGTATCAACGAAATGAAAATGATCCGTTGACGTAACGTGATCACAAAAGCGAGACAAGTTGCAGTAAACGTTGCCTTGTGTAATACCAGTCGCGCAACTTGTCTCGCAGCGTGGAAAAATTTATCGCAACAAAATTGCGAGACAAGTTGCAAGAGAAATTGCCTAGTGTAACAGCCCCCTAAATGTTGATACATTTGAATCTCAGTTTTACTACTGTTACATAACGTTTTTGAGAACACATATTATTATCAATATACGCGGCCAAATAAAAATCGGCCTCTTCAAAACACACGCTCAGCGGGCCGCAAAAGACTGACAGCGGGCTGCTAATGCATTATCAGCCCTACAGCTGATTGGTTCTTGCTTCATCATCCGATGGATTTTAACCAATTAGACTTTGTGATATGCCTATTATTTATAGACGATTTTAAGCATTTTTTCGGTAATTTTAAATAAGTTCACTGGACTGAGTTGATTCTTTAATAGCTTGTTCAATCAACACTTACATGATGATTTGAAGTGACTTTGAATTCGTTATTCACTTAGCTTGTATTATTAAAACTCGCATTCTTGATATCATTTGGCCTTGTTTATTGATAATAATGATAATGACATGACTTTTTTCGGGAATATTGTTTATTTGCACCCTTGTAGTGTCATATGCGGCCCTCGCGCTTCGCGCTCGGTCCGCAAATGACACTACACGGGCGCAAATAAACAATATTCCCTCAAAAAGTCATGTTATTCCCTTATTTGCACATATTAGGTCCTGTTTACACTGTACTGTAGATGAAGTAAAAGCCATTGTTGCAGGCAGGTGACGAGACAATGTCGGACAACTGCATGTCTGGATCGTAGGGATGGCTCTGTGCAGGATCTCTAGATAAAATGTTTTTGTTGTTGTCATAAAATGGTGCACTTGTTTGGTTGCCATAAACAAAGAAAAAGGTTCTTTCTTTAGGCAAAAGAGGAGCCATCCCTTTGTTCCACATAAACAGGGGGTCATATGTAATCACATCTTTGTGAAAAGGAACATACTAAAGTATTTGCTTAATGGGTAACAAGTTCAAGTTCAATTTATTTCACGCTATTTACATTGTAAATTCACAGATATAAATTAAAACAATAACAAATTCTCTTCATTAGTTAATTAAATAAAGTAGAGCAGAGCTAATACTATATTGAATGTGTGGTGGCCAAAGTAGCAACCGCTTTTGAGTTAGCCACCACCTACTTTAGAACAAAGAAAAACACAGAGCTCAAGTAACATAGAATCTAAGACTAGCATTATATTATTTAAAGATTGAGATGATTTAGAAATATATTGAACCGTGGACTATGTATTTTAAAAAAATTAAGAAAAAAAGGAGAAAATAAATATTAAATAAATCAATAACACAAGCACACACAAAAAACAAACAAACAGCAAGCAGACAAACAAAGTAAGACATAAAGCATTTACAACTATTTAACATTTCAGTACTAACAAGGACACATCTAATTTGATTGAGAAGAGATTAAATAGACTTTATAAAGTTTCTTAAATTGGTTTGGGCTTTGTTGGTGTTTTAGCGTTAAGGGGACAATTCCCAAAAAACTAAAGCAGAGTACTTAAAAGTGAATTTATCCACATTTTGGTCCTAATTTTTGGACGGTAAAAATTGAGTTTAGTTGTGTTTCTCGTGTAATAAGAGTGGACAGTTGTCACAGGTGTCAGAGAATTGTGGAATATAGAAGGAAGAGAGGAAAGATTGTTTTATAATTTATGTGCCAATGAACAAATTTTAAATTTGACATTTTCAAATCTGAGAATATCCAGAATTTGGTAGTATGGGAGGGCCGACTCTCGTTTGTTGGCAAAGAAGATACTATGAATGCATTTATTTTGCTTTTTACAGATCTTACTTAAATTACCAGAAGTTACTATCGCCAATTTAACATGTAAATGGCTGATAATTATTGCAAAATCCCAACCAGGAAGAACATTGTAAATATGAATATTAATTTTGGTCCGCACTGCGATGAAAGACCATGAAAAACGAAGCCAAATGTTTTGATCAAATTATCCTTTGTAAAGTTTGTAGTAACGAGTCTATAGTAACTAGATAACATCATATTACCCCCACTATCCACGTTGTGTGTAATATCAGTGAGAAAAATACTACAATGAACACAGCATAATGCCTGACAACTGTGTGAATTGAACCGTGATATAGACACACTGACACGTTTTCGCCTGGCACTACTTTGAATCGATTTGAGAATACACTGATTCGATTAGTATTGTCCGTCAGTTTCCCCGAAAGTTCAAGTGTGTTGTAAAGGCACGCTAGCCGGTTAAACTTTTAGTTCAATATGACCAAAGTGAGAGGGAACACGCTGGTTCGATTGATGAACACGCTGGTTCGATTTGGTGTCTTGATCCATTGTATTTACTCTGGGTCTGAGACCCTACGAAATTACTCACAGTTCAATAAAAACAAGAGCGGAAAAAAACAAAAACAAAAACATCTCACCCTCTCGAACAAACGCTTTCAAAACCCCACAGAATCTCATCAGTACGCAAAAGTTACGCGTTATCGACAAATCGGAGTCGAATACCGTGACTCGACTTTATTTACGGATGTTTCGGTTGACTTGGTTAGATGATTACACTGTGAAATTAAAATACATTAAAGGTTAACGAAATTGTGATATTTACGGATTAGAAACTAGGTTAGGATGGAAAACATGAACAAAGTGCAGGACTAATACACACCATTCCAATTTATCCACTCGAGATCGTGGACGCGTATGTTCGACCAGAGAACCTGGTGAACATTAGTCACGTGACTTAAAAACGCGGGGAAAATCGTCGGCAATAGGAACACTTCACTTGTTGTGCGCCTTTTGATTGGTTGACCATGGTCACACCACTTGGTCACACCAAAATATAACAAGTCTTTTCATTCGTTTTTCCAGTCGTTGCAATTGGCTCAAACCAAAGTCTCAGGGGAATCTACATTACATCAAGTTTAATTACGGGTTAGAGACTGTTGTGAGTGTTTTGTTTTCAAATACACGCACGCGCTTACTGTACAATGAATGAGAAATTTTCAATACTGCACGAAGCGAAGCTGAGCGCAGTATTGAAAATTTCGAGTTCATCATCATCATCATCATAACTTTATTATTGTGTCACAAAAGTGATGTAGCTAAGGGGAAAAGTCCCCTCTACTAATGGTGGACACCTAACTAAAAACCTATGTTAACTTAGCTAAAAAACTACAAATATATTAACAATTTGTATCATAACTCTTATTAAAATATTTAAATTTTATACATCACAATTTTATACAATGGTAAAATTGTAAAAACAATTGTAAAAGGCATCAATTGTAAAAGCTCATGTAAACGACCAGTCATTCTCGGTATAGGTTACAGCCCCGACAGTCACTGACATTTGCAGCTAAGGCAGTAAGGTCCTGATTACGTATGACGCTTTTAAATTGCTTCAAAGAGGGTAGATTTCTTATTCTACGAGTGAGATCATTCCACAGTTTGGGTCCTAGTTAACGAAGTGAGTGTTTTCCATATGTCACCGAAGAGAATCGAGGTTGAACAAATTCTCGTTTCCTTAAGTGATACGAGCCACTGTCTAATTGGAAAAGATTACAGAGTCTCTGTGGCAGTAATCTATGCTTAATCTTATACATGAAGACAGCAATGTCCTGTAATCGTCTGTTGTACAACGATGGTATGTCTGCTTTTACCAGTAGTTTCTCATAACTAGAAAGTTTATCCTTAAAAACTGCGCTGAGTCCTCTTTCTTGTATGCGCTCAAGCTTTCTCCTATCGCTTGCCTTGCAGAAGTGCCAGGTGGGGCGACAATAAGTAAGGTGTGGTAAGATGGCAGCTTTATATAGCTGCAGCTTGGCTTCTGTTGGTATCAGGTTTTTCAGTCTAATAAGGACACCAATCCTTTGGCTTGCATTTTTACACACGTTATTAATATGATGGTTAAAGTTTAGTTTACTATCTATCGTCACTCCTAAAAGGTTTGGCTTCTCTGTCGACTCGATTTCACTGCCTTGAATACTCACGGTCGAATTTGTTATCTCTCTTTTGTTCTGCATTACCATGGTTTTGTATTTACTATAGTTACCCTTAAGCATGTTGTCTTCATACCATTTAGATGCTTTTTCTGCATTCCTACTAAGTGATGACTTCACATTTGCGAGATCCTTTCCTGCTTCGTAAATCTGGTGGTCATCTGCATACATAGAGTGGTTCAGATTAATTTCGTAGGCGAGATCGTTCTGGAAGATGTTCTAAAAAAGTGTTCCTAACGCAGGTCCTTGTGGACATCCTCTGTTTACCACTTGCCAAGAACTTGTTAGCGATCCCAGTCTAATTCTGTTTTGTCCTTTGGAGAGATACGAGCGTAGAAGATTTACGGTGTTCTCCGCAAAACCATAGGCTCTTAATTTGTTAAGCAGGAATGGTGGGTGAAGTGAGTCAAATGCTTTTGACATATCCGTAGATAATATAGCTACACACTGAAGTCGACCAATGAGCTAAGGCGTGACCAAATTATATCCCTAGAAGTTTGGAAGGAAATGATTATGAAGTGCGGGTTAGATATGAATTGAAGAAGTGATCCTCACATGTACACTTTCTGGACAATTGCTTAAATTGTCCAGAAAGTGTGAGGATCACTTCTTCAATTCATATCTAACCCGCACTTCATAATCATTTCTTTCATTCATCATTCCTTTCACGGAAAAACACGCATGAGCCCAACAAATTGACCTGCTCTCAACTGTGTGGCTTCATAGCTCAGTTAGTAAGAGCACTGCACCGGCATCGCGGAGGTCGTGGGTTCGAATCCCGTTGAAGTCACTTGATTTTTTTCAAGTGCATATATGAGACAATTGCTTAAATTGTCCAGAAAGTGTGAGGATGACTTCTTCAATTCCTAGAAGTTTTGTTGCCTTCCTTTAACCGAATGCTTACGCATTTCTTGCCACTTCTATTTAATCAAGTAAAGGTCAATCTAAATCCCAGAGCCCGCTTTTCCTTTGGTCAGCACTAAGAACACGGACTCTGGCCACAGCCAGTTGATGCGCAGTCGCAGAAAAGGTCCGTTTTTGTAACTGTCCATTGCATCAAAGTTTTGAGTCTGTGTAGATGAGCCGTAAGTCCGTGATTTGCCGACTTCCTGCTGCTTTGGAAATGGCCAGATTCCGTGTTGTTGGTGCACGGGTTGAGGATTGACGATTACATGACGTACATTTCAAAATCGAGCTGTACGTGGAGCCAGAAGCCGTCATATTACATGTAAGTAAACATTATTCCTAGAATTACAAACCAAGTATAGCTAGTACCAGTAGCATGGCTAGGGAACCTGTTTCCTACAATGAGATAATTGCAAACATCACATCTGCTGCTAGCACATTTGTGAGTTCCTCGGGTACCCTCAATTTCCCGATCAAGAGGTCGTAATTTAGCGCGAACTAGATAGTCTCTCAAGCTCTTAGGGCGACGAAACGCCATCATGGGCAAATCTTGAATAGCCTGCTTACACCTATTGGAAATGTGTAAAAGGGGATGTAACTCTCTTAATATTCCCCCTATATTAGGCAGACTCGGGTGATACGTAACCACAAATGGTAATCTGTTGTTAGTTGTCCTTTGCCTAGGTGCAAGTAGCTCTTCCCGGTCTAATACCCGAGCCCTATGTATTTGGTCCCGAACAAATTTTTCTTTATAACCCCTATTAACTAAATGCTTTTGAAGATCAGCTGCCCTGTTCTCGAACGCAGCTGACGTGGAACAAATACGTCTGAGCCTAAGGGCCTGTGCATATGGGATACTTTGTTTAACCCCCTTAGGATGACATGAGGTATGGAACAAGCACTGATGCTTACCAGTTGGTTTAGTATATAAATCAGTTTCAATAACACCATTGTTGTTAATAACCTGTACATCAAGATAATTAATGTTCCGTCTTGACCAGTCCCATGTAAACTTGATGGTGTCGTGTAACTGATTTATCCACTGAAGGAACTCCAGAAATAATTGGGCCCCTGCTGTCCAGATCATGAAAATATCATCAATGTACCTGAGCCAAAGATAGGGTTTTACCGGAGCTAAATCCAGTAGCTGCGATTCTAGGTCGTGCATAAATAAATTAGCGTATACAGGCGCCATCCTTGTACCAATGGCTGTACCACGTTTTTGCAAAAAAATGTTTACCATCAAATTCAAAGTTGTTGTTCTTGAGAACCAATTCCGCCAAGTCAACAATATGACCGGTAGGAATCTCCGGGTTAAATCTCTTGTTTAGAATTTTCCGCATAGCTTCCAAACCTTCGTCATGTGGAATGTTGGGATAAAGGCCAACCACGTCAATAGTGACTAGCATCGCTCCGTCCGGAAACCCTTCCATATCTTTATGTTTGTTGAGAAAGTCATCGGTATCCTTAACATAAGATGGAATCTGAGGTACCAACGATTTCAATTGATGATCTACGAAAGCAGATATTTTCTCTGTAGGTGTGTTACAACCAGATATAACCGGCCGTCCTGGGCAATTTTTCTTATGGATTTTAGGAAGAAGATAAAAGCGCCCAGCTCTCGCATCACTGTTAATCAATAAATACTGTAGAGTTGAATCACTAATATATCCATCACCATGAAGTCTACGAACCCTTTCATTAATTATCTCAATCATTTCCTCTGTTGGATCTTTTTTCAAAGGAATATAGACGTTCTTATCATTCAGCTGCCTCAAGGCCTCACCAACATGCTTTGCCCTGTCCATAACCACTACAGCTGAACCCTTATCAGCCTGCTTTATAATGATATCATCATATCGCCTCAAATTATCCAATGCTTCCTGTTCCTCCTTAGATCAATTTCTTTGACAACGAACTCTCAAATCTTGTGAGATAATCTTCCTCTCCAGCAAACTCATATAAGTTTCCAACACCGCATCTCTGTTTCTCTCTGGACACCAAGTAGATCTTTTTCTAAACGCGGATTTGTCTGAAAATTCCCCATCTACATCATCACCACACTAATACTCTTTTAAGCGCAGACGTCTTACATAGTCAAACATGTCTTTCCTCAAGGCAACCATATCAATCTTTTTTGGAGTCGGACAAAATGATAACCCTTTTGATAATAAGGACATTTCAGCTTGTGTAAGCTCTCTGCTAGATAAATTAACAACCACCTGAAGGCCATCATCAAATACCCGATCGTTGCATGTTCCCATCCCAATATGTCCTGCCGTAGGTGTTTCACTCTCCACCCTCAGTTCTTCCGTAGTATTTCCCTCTGTACTTTCATGGGGTGTACACATTTGACTAGAAAACGTTTGACTAGGCAGAGGTTCAGTCAGTTCCCCATTAGCACAACATTTGCTCTAAGAGTATTTAAATACTCCTCTAGAGAGCTTATGCTAAACGACTTAGCGCTGCTGACATTGTTCTTTGCTTTGCCTATTCCTTTTTTATTTTTACTGTTTCAATTTTTCTCTTCCTTTCTTTCGTTTTTTCTTTAGTTTTGTTTTTTGTTCTTTTCTTGGTTTTGTTTTTTGCGACACGCTTGGCTACAAGGAGGCGGAAGACTTCACAGGGTTTTTTTTTTCCGAAAACGGGCGACTTTCTCTTCTTTGCCATGAGCAACTGTCATTCAAACACCGTTCGCCTTTCCAAATATGGTGGCCAGTAAACGGAGCGCTCAAGTTTCGTTCTGCAGCGCCCCTTGTTTCAGGGAGATTCTTGTGTGTGTGTGTGTGTGTGTGTGTGTGTGTGTGTGTGTGTGTGTGTG
>BLFK01000390.1:1037187-1047187 GCA_014634185.1 Astreopora myriophthalma | reverse complement strand
GTTGTAACTTCATATTGACTACTTGGAAAGGGAATGGGTTAATGCTCTATTAATTAAGTGAACACAATGCATTTAATACATTTTGTTGATGTTATGTTTTGATATACAAAGTAGCAATATTTATATAACAACTTCTGTTTACTAGTTGTGACAAAATTGTTCTATATTGTTGCTATGATCCATCGCTTTCTTCATGTTATTTCACTTTAATCTGGTTTTATCAGTTTATTAAATTACTCAATCTGATTGTCTACACCAATTTTGTGCAATTGTATGAAATAATTGCCTAGCTACCTCAAATAATCCTCCACCCACGCACTTTCCCCTCTTTCATCATTTCCATCTGAAGTTGGATCCAATTCTACTCAAGCTCTTTTAAATTCAGTCGTAGAGACTCAAAACAAGGTGCTCCTATGAATTAATTAAGGATCACACAAGGAAAATTAGCTTGATGTTTTAACTTCTCCCCACTACTTCTATAGGAAGATACATGCATAGAGCCAACAAATAAGAACTTAATATTAAGTATCATTTGAAGAAACCAAGTGTTATATCCAGTGGAACATTAACTTCCAACACAAACTCTCTCAAACAAAGAGGTAAAACTTGCAGCTCTTAAAACTACATCAGTACATTATACATCAGTACATTGTACATTACCCAGTTACTGTCAAATCTTTGATTTTATTGCCTGTGATGGATAAGATTCATCAACGCACGATGTGACTTGGCATTAAATTTATGTGCGTTTCTGATTTAGTTATAATCTCTTTACTGAAATAACAGCAAGTACAATAGCAGCACAATTATTGTTTTTATTATATAGTATACAGTTGCCAAATGATACACATCCTCCCTACCAACTGTCATGTCATTTTTCTGTTACTCTAGTGCAATATTACTTTACATTGATCATCAACATGCTTTATCACTGACAGGTAACTAGTACACCTGTATGTTGACAGTTTTGTTGATTATTGTGATGTGATTTAGCTTTGCAGATGTGGTGCCTTGGCCGATTTTTGCCATTGATTTTTGCTGAGGTGACCACCATTGACAAAGCAGCTTACTTAAGGGATTTAATTACAGACCACCACAGCAGATTTGTCCAGCTATACCCCAACTGCTCAGCCATTCCAAAGATGCATTATATTCTTCATTACCCTAGGACAATGATAAGGTTAGTTGGAAATGTAATTGGTTTTCACTTTTTTTTTTAATTTAAAAGATTTTTGATTGATGGGGTGATGATTGTTGAAAATAAATTGCAATGGAAAGTGTAGTCCAGCTGCAATCCTGGTATTGGTTGTTATTGTTTCAAGGGAAGTTGTCACCCAGGCAATGGACTGAGTTTAGGTTTTGGCTCTTTTTTTCCTTGCTCAGTAGCAAGGGGTCTAGTTTCATTTTCATCTGAATGACTAATTTATTCAGATTTAATAGTTTTATTTAGAACATACAGGGTGTGGTCCATCATATTTGAATTGTCTGTGAAACTTAAAAATGCAGTTGGTCTTCACAAATTTAAACTACGATAAGCCCAATGTAATTTTTGCTCTTGATATCCTTGAAATCAACAACAACATTATGTACCATCATTAATTTTAAGACTTGGCCCAATGATGCGGTCATGGACAATGCGATTCGAGGCAAAGCATGAGAGACTCAAGCGGCTTGCCACATCCCTTGGTAATTTCACGAATATACCTTGGACACTGGCTCTTTGTCACCAATTGAGGCAGTGCTATGAAATATCAGGCAGCAAGCATGGTCATCCACCTATAGAAAAACCTTTGGAAGTAGGCCCAGGTATTTGATTCATGTAATCTTACAATAGGCTGAAATTCCTTATAGTTTGTTACCGTTTGTATATACATGTACATGTAAATTTGCCTGCGACAAATCATCAAATGATTCATGGATACAGGTCTTATGGGAGTCTCGAGGATTGACAATTGGATTGAAGTTTATTCTTGTTTAGTCTTATAAAATAATGCAGTGGGTGTGAGAGGATTTACAATATTATTTAAGATGGTGCCTCACTAGACAGTCAATATGAGGCTTCCATGAGGGCCCACATGTATTTCACAATTTTATTAACAAGTAAAACTTTTTTTTCTAGGAAGCCAGAAAGAAGCTATCAGGGCCACATACTTCAACATGCTTCTTGAGAGGCTTGACACACTGGAAGATGATGACCCAATTCATGAGTAAGCAATTTCTTTTAGTACATACACCTAGTTGAATGACTGTAGATGTTAACATCATAACTTTATCAGTAAAAGGTATTGAATTTTACAAAATAGGATTCACAAGAATATTTCTTTGTTGATGATTCAAATATGTACAGCTGCTAAGTCTTATTGTTCTTGGAGAGCCCCACTTTCTCTAGTGTCATTTATCATGACATACATGTATTGATATAACAATTTGTACTTCTTAGGGCAAACTGGTGTATCGTCCATGGAACGAAATACCAAAAAGGTGTAGCTGTCCACATAGGAGGCGACGGGCTCTTGCCACAGTTCTCACGCATTGAAAAAATTGTGACAGTCCCTGGGAAAGATAACGCTCAAGTCTTCTTTGTTTTGAAAGAAATAGTGACATTGAATTATGAAAGTCACTTGCATGCTTATCGGGTACAGGTTTTGAATGAAGGAGCAATCTCAGTCAGGAGCCAAGCAGAGCTGACAACTTTCAGGCCACTACACATTTGTACAATTGTTGGCAACAATGACTCTAAATATATTTGCCCAAAAAGTGATGTTGATGTTTACAATGAACAGGTTTAGATTTCAGTGTAGGCAGATAGACATTAGGTGTAATGTATAATTCCAGATAAGATTTATACAAGGACCTTAAACCTATCATGGATTTTCTGATCTTGGGAAAGCTTAGTGAATATGATGTGAAAATAAGGCAAAAGACCCATCTCTCCCCACCCCCTGCCCAATCCTCCTCCCCCCTAGACAATGAGGCATTCTGGGACCCCAGAACCATCCGTTGGGGAGGTATGGATATATCTGGAATAGCACAGCAAGAATTGGCTGTACTTCCTTTAGATTTCTTGACACATGTATATAAGTCTGCAAGGATCCTGCTGCATGTATTCCAGTTACTCTTGCATACGTTTGCAAGTCATGGACAAGACAAATACATAATTCTAACATGCCACTTTCATTTTTAGGGAATGTGCATTGTATATATTTCTGCAAATGTACATAGCATTCAAGTTTTCAGTAATAAATATTACAAAATATATCTATACATGGCTTGGTCTTTCTGTGTGCAAGTTATTGATATTGGACCATCTTAGCCATTGTTGGGGCCAAATCGGTATTTCCTGCTTGGCTCTTGGAAGGGCCAAATTGAGAGGAAGTGCCAAAATAGAATTTAGTGGGTCAATTCAGAATTATCAGGGGCTCAATGGGAACCATCCAGAGCTCTTTCAGCTTACTTTTGTCCAAAACGACCCAACATGGGCCAAATTGGCCCTAGAGACATTGGGGCCGATTTGGACTTTAAAGCCGATTTGGCTCTTTCCATTTTACAGTGTACGGTACTTTTATTGACCGTTACACCGGAATCATCCATGCACACAATAATTATCCACAGCCATTTCTTCTTCTTTTCGGGTTATTTTTTTAAAACAAAATGCAAAGTTGAAACAATCCCATCGCCAACATTAACGATATCTTTAATATATGCATGGACCGTATTCAAATAACAAGATAATTATATGGGACAAATATTCCACTTTTTCCTTATCCATCTCAGCAGTAATAACATGCGCTTCTCGAGCGCCTATTTTTAGTCGTGGATACGCGAAGCGTATAAACGACGATCGTTAGGGGTCAGAATATGCAAATTTAAGTCAAAGTCCACTCGTATTAGCAAAGGAGCTCGCCGTGGCAGAGAACCATCAAGATTACCGTGGAAAAAAGTTCTCATCTTATTTAACAAGATTGTGAAGATGTGGCTGTTGTTCTTGCCGCCCTCAGCCGCTGCAGTCCCCCTTATCTCTAGGTGTACAACATCCTGGCTGTTTACACGGCGAATGTCACTGCCGTGGAAGTTGTGGCTGGGTATGCTCCGAAGGTCGAGGTGGTAGCCAAACTTGTTGTCGGCGAGATATTTTACCAGTGCAGAGTACTGGTTGGGCGCACTTTTGCCAAAGAAGTGGGAAATCTCGCGCCACATGTCGCGCCCTTCAACGCCCGAGGTATAAACTCGGTTGGGAGAGCCTTTGATGGTGACGCTGACCTCGTTGAAGTTAGGGTTGAAGAGGTTTTCGGTTTCACGCGCGCCCGCAACTTAGGGTTCAATGCCGAGGAGCAAAATTGCCTTCAGCATGGGCCTTTCTCGGCTGCGACACCTGTCGTTGGGCCTGTCGCCGGCTTCGAAGCGCAGCATGTTCAGCTCCCTGTTTTGGATGCCCTCCTCAAGCATGTTGGCGCTGGTCGGTTGTGAGGAAGAGATCCTCAAAAATCTTGTAGAGGTTCCAAACCACAGTCTGCTGGACTTCAGTTCCCTCGTACTTTACAACAAGCTTTTTTACTAGCGCCTGCGAGACGGCGTTCTGAACAAGGTGGTTGTTCGCGTGGGCACCAGGCATCTTGAGTTCGATGTGAAATCGCAGTGCCAGTGAGCCGGGGATGATTGTTTCATTGGCCCCCAGCTTGGGTACGTGCACATAGAGCGTTTCGCCAGAGCCCCCCTCCGAAGGGTTGAACCTGATTCGCTTCACAGTGCGATCAGCACTCAAGGCGTTGAGAGCTTTTTCCATGCGTGGTGGTTGCAGGTTTTGTTGCACAGCCATGCATAATATATATACACAGTATTGCCGAAGGCAGTGGTGATGTATAGGAAATGGAACCACTCACAATCGATACAGATAAAAACAAAGGCGCCAGCACGCCCTCTGACTCAATGTATCCCATTTCTGATACCCCGGAGAGGAGCACATTCCCTAAAGAAAAAAAACGATTTGCTTAAAGACAGCAAGGCTTGAACTTCCTTCACTGAACTTGATCACGGATTAAAAGACCATAGGTTGGATGAAATTGAGAGAAGGTTAAAAACCCTTAATGAGGATACGCGTGTGGAAAAAGAGCAAGAATTAACGCAAAAACAGCATATCCCAGAATTGGATAAAATCCATATGGATGTTGCAAAGGAAGGAATAAATCCCCGAATAAATCCCCGAATAAATCCCCACATCCCCGAGAGAATACCTCTAGTTGTTGGTGTAGGCGGAAACGAAAATATTGATGGAAGAATTTGTGTTGTCACCGGAGAAACACAGGACATACCTATCTTTTACGAAAGAGAGGGCGATGTTTCAAGATGCAAGACATTTACAAAACAATTTCGCGACTATGTTGAAAGAGAAAAAAATTTTCTTCAAACACAACACGATCTCCTTCCAGTGCATGAAGAAGTCCGCCAACAAAGACGAAAAGAAAAAATAGCTAGAAAAAAGAAAAAGAACAAAATCCGGAACAGGAAAGAATAGGTAGAGAAACAGCTCGGGAAAAAGCCTTTGAAGAAGACAATACGGAACATACAAAATACGAAAACGAACAAAAAAGATTTGAGGAATACAGGTTGAAATATGGCACCAACGAGGAGACAAAAAAAGAAATTAAGTTCGCTAATCAAATTACGGCTAGTTTAAAGAAGTCGCGCGAATTCCTCGAAGAAAAGGCAAACGAACTTTCTGATACAAATAAGAAACTTCAAAAAGCCAAAAAAGAAAACAAACAAGGGAAAGAAAAGGTGGCAAAAGAAAGACCGATTTATGCAGTAAAATGACAGAAGGTCAGCCACAAGCCGAAAGGGATTCAGTTGAGAAGCAGATTCGCGAAGACGCCCTTGATGGCACAGAGCTTGAAGATGCTCAGGCGGATATAGATTTGATAAACACGCAAATAGGCTATCGAGAAAATGGCATGCCTATTGGCGAACACCTTTAATCCTGGGGCCGCGCTGTTCTAGAATTCTATAAAAAGTACGGCATAGCTATTACCACCGTTTTGAGCACTGGAGGCGCGATTGCGGCCTCAGTTGTGACTGGTTTGGCCGGTAAGGCTATCAACGGGCTGAAAAAAATGTCTATTGGAGCGGGCCAAGGTTTAGAAAATCTTGGTAAAAAAACTCGCCGCAGCTATTCCCGGTATCATTAGCGCTGTGGCAAAATGGCTATTCGGCGCCGTTAGCAGCGCTTTGAGCCGCATCGCCGAACAAACCTGGATTTTCATTGTGGCCGCCATTCCCTTTGTTCTTAACTACTTCCTCAAAAAGCGCCGCGAGCGACGAGCAACACCACCAAAACCACCACAGCGATTCCCTGCTTGAGCTGGTTGTTATAGCCAACCATGCTTTCCAAGTTTATAACCATTCGCGAGGGTATTAGCCACGCTCTAGAGCACACTGCTATATCTAGACACAGCCTGGCCTCATTCACCGCGACCTGGTATCTTTGCACACTTTTGGACAGGTCTGGCTTTCGGATTGCTTCTTCTAGCAGGGACGAAAACTCTGTCTGTGCCTCCTACGCGCGGCCTCCAGCGCCGATTACACTGCTTCTAATGGATGCAATTGACGAACGAGTTCCGAGGACGCAATAGACGAACGCCTCTACAGACAGATTTATTCGCGCCAAGCCTGGGGACGTGAGGCTGTTTGCTGTGTTTGCGCCTCGACTTGCTGCTTTGGTGTGAATATGTCAACCGTATATATAACGGTTGTGCTTTCGTTCACCTTGAAAGAAAATTCTCAAACTTTCCAGTTGAAAAGACGCATCGAGCGACCCTACCACGTCTGCCTACGAACCGAACTTGTTTTTTACTTTGAAGGAAAACGAGGGGCGTTACATTTCCCGTAAGGGGCACCCTGAAAACATTAACCCTATTATAAGGGCACTACAATGAAAAAAGCCTGGCAGAAGAACTTGACAAGATTTTCAACAATTATGGCAGCAATGCCATAACGAAAACAAACACCACGAGCGCTAAAATAACAATCCACAATCCTGACTTTGAACAAATTGTGTTGAGTGACAATTTGCAAAAATTTATTGGCCTACAACTAAAATTGAACACGCCAGTCTTTCTCTGTCTTTTCCAAAGCGCTGACGGAATTACCCCAAGACCTTTGTCCACTGCGATACTGGAAAAAAAAACAAAAAAAAAACTTTCGAAATGGCGCACCCTAACTCTTTGGATTTCTTCACGAATACACGCGTACGTGTTGTAGGCCCGATTCCCGTTTCCTTTACTTGCTAAGCGAGTAGTTCGCGCCACTCCTCGGTGTGGTCATACTATGTTGTGGTAAAGTCGGCTTCCTTTTTGTGTTCCTGTGTGGTATTACGTAAAGTTTACTTTTCTGCCTGCTGTACAAGGCATTTTATGTAGGTTTCCATCTGCCCATAGCTAAGTGGTCGCCATCCCACTATCCGGGAGTGACTGCAGTAGAGCTTCCTTTCTTCCAATTCCTTATCTCTGCATGGGACGTCTGGAATACATGAGGACTCCCAGTGATAATTTACCCCATTGTATATTTTACAGACCTGGCTCCAAGAGCATGAGATTCAAGGTGTGCCCTCTGAAAATTCACCGTTGCTGGTGAGGGATCAACTTCAAAATAGTTATCATACCTTGACAAAAGTTCAGATCGTCCGAGTGAGTGTCGGTCCTGAGCTAGAAAGGACCATCTTTGATGACCGCAGCTGAGGGAACTTTCGCTTTAAGTGTGGCGAGGCAAGGGTTCTCGCTTCAAATTAATAGAAATACACCGCCGCTATTTTAACCTCTTCGGGATTATTTCTACTTTTCCATAAATATGTGAATTATCTTTTATAGTAACTGGTATGAATTATAATTATAGCATTCAAGTTTGTAAAAAATGCAAAATTCAGCGCCATATGCTGCCGTTCTCTCCTAGCTGCTGATGTTGGTGATTTCACCTTTATTTAACAGAGGACGGCAAAAAAATGTACGAAATTGTTAAACGCAAGTGCGCGGCGTGCAGTTACAATCCACGTTAAAAAGATTCCTACAAGCAAACATATAATAGGGAGTTTAAGCGAAGACAAAGAGACACCCTGCGGTTTGTCCCAACGCGTTTCCCTCGACACGTGTAAGCCGGAAAAGAAATGAGCACGACAATATAGGACACTGAAAAACTGTAAGGTAAAGGCTGACGTTTACTACGGTAAAATTAATCAGTTTGGCGGAAAAAAAGAAAAACAAAAACGACAAAAACGAAATTTCGGCTCTTTCTGTTATTGCTACGATCAGGAAATTTGTTGGCCATACGAACAAAGCAAAGTTTGTCAAGTTTGGGCGTACAAACGTTGCTGCACAAAATGCGCCGCACAACTTCTCATTGGCCCTTGAAGTTACCGAGAAGGGACCATATAAACGAAGGCGAAATTAAGCAAAGTTTGTCTTTCATAGTTTAGACTATGAAGCTTGAAGGCAGCATCACACTGACCACGACCAGATGGCTTAATCGAGAGTGCACTGGACTTTCATGCCGGAGGTCGTGGTTCGAATCCCGACCGGACCAACACTCAGGGCCTTTAAATAACTGAGGAGAAATTTCTAGTCTTCTCGGATAAGGACGATAAGCCGGAGGTGCCATCTCACAGCCCTTGTTCATTAACTCTGTGGGACGTTAAAGAACCCATACACTATTCGCAAAGAGTAGGGCAAGCTGTACCCGGTGTTGTGGTCTGACCCTTAGCTTCCTGTTCTCTCCAGCAGAAGTGGCCGGCTTGGCGGAGATGTCTCTGAAAAGCCTTACGGTGTATGAGGCCAGCTAAGCAGAAACAGCCGTAAGACAAAAAGGGATTTTGCCGAGTGCTGGAACATGTAGACATGTAGACAATCTGAGCCAATATAAGCAAACGCTGTT
Organism: Astreopora myriophthalma; assembly: GCA_014634185.1. Classification (NCBI taxonomy): domain Eukaryota; kingdom Metazoa; phylum Cnidaria; class Anthozoa; order Scleractinia; family Acroporidae; genus Astreopora; species Astreopora myriophthalma. The sequence continues at coordinate 1,038,271 of BLFK01000390.1, read as the reverse complement.
TTACTTGAGGAGGCGAGCGTGGCCTAGTGGTAGGGCACTGGAATTGTAATCCAGTAATCCGGGACCTCTGGATTAATTATTAATCCTCCTCCCTGCTACTAGGTGGATGTGTCTTCAGTGGCCCCGAATTCAACTCCTTCACGCCTTGTAAATAGCCAACTGGTCAGCCTCCCACCAGTTGGGATTCTTAACTTGTTACGTTTAATTTGTATCACATTTGTTTGTTACGCGCATTTGATCATATTCACATGGAATTTGCGCGATATAAATGTTAATTATTATTATTATTATTATTATTATTACTTTGGTACATACATATTTCGCTTACGACTGTAGCTATTTTGGGGCTACGGGAAGTGAAAATGAATCTTTTGTTTTTTCGCAAAATTAAAGCAGTGTTTTGAAAAACAAATTGTATCGTGGTCATTACTTAGTATTGCCTAGCTATAAAGCAAATTTGAGGGGAAATTTTCTTGGGACCGTGGCCAACATTTGCTCGAAATTTTCGGGCAATCCCTCTTAAGTGGAGGAACCTCGTGGAATCACTTTATTTGTATTGATTCCTTTGGCTGGAATGGCTACTGGACGTTAATAAGAGGGGAAATGCGAGATAGCCGTTTGCTGGCAGATGCTAGTCGGTAAACTAGCGGGAGAGTCTAGGCTACGGCTAGAGGTGTGTCGTGAGAGTTCTTCCCTTTGTGCCTGTTGAATACAAGAGAGTAAACGCACTGCTAAAATAGTGGATTGGGGATTTTATCCTTTAAACGTGGGTCTGATGTAGATTTTTTTTCCTACGAAATTTACAGAGACTGCGCGAGAAGCCCCGACAGTTGAAGCAGTCTGTAGAGGTGGCTACGAGCCAATCGGCAGAGAATCTGGTTGAGAGAATATTGCCTGCTCGTTTGCCAAACGGCCAGGGAAAAACATACAAGGGCCATTTTAAGAGCCTTGTTATGCGCTTGCCGGGGGACAAGGATCGCGAGAAGGTCTTGGATATTTTCATGAAAGTTAATCCATTTTGTGTGCTTTTCATCTATTTAGTCAGCATAATTATAGCGACTTTGAAAATGGGTAACCTACCCCC
>BLFK01000390.1:1016983-1027043 GCA_014634185.1 Astreopora myriophthalma | reverse complement strand
CCCCCCCCCCCCCCCCCCCCCCCAATTTAGCAAGTGCATGATCGTCTTGAAAACTTGAAAACTTGCTGTGCAGGCCCTGGCACAGAGTGATCATGACTCATAGTTTGACCAAAGTGACTCACAGATTACACTATAGTATCTGTCATGTTTTCTCTGGAAATTTCTGCTTCAGTGAAACTAAGATGAGAGAAACAGGGGTTCCTGGCTTTTAAAATTGCTGTGGTCTGGTTATGCATCTGACAAAATAAGAAGAGTGAGTAGACTCTTAGTCTTGAAGTTTTGAAAGCCTTACTTATTTCATCTTTGTCTAGAAACTTAACAGTCAATTAAAAAGCGGTGGGTCTAAAACACAGGTCACAGGTCAGGTCATAGGTTATTGTTTTTACTATCACTGAAACAACCCTAAACCCTTACTAAGGCTTAAACATTGTCTTAGCATAGTATTTAGGCCAAAGGTTAGAGTTAGAAAGGGATTAAGGTTGTTCCAGTATTGGAAAAACAGTGGCCTGATCTGTGTTTTAGACCTGCCAATTAAAGAGTTGTACAATGTCCAAAAAACACCAGTCTTTTTCTGACTAACTCATTATGCATTATGCCTATATTTTTTTCCTGGCTTTGAGAGAGATCAGGATAGTGACACAAAGTTGCTACGTTTAAAATGAACAGGGGGCTAGGAATGAACATCAAAGATTGACTGAATCTAGAAATTGATTAAGCTTGTCACTGGAATTAGGGAGTCCAAGCGTTAAAATGTTTACCAAATTTGAGTGATGACACACCAGGGGCGCTTACCATTTATACAAATCATCCCGGTGGAAAGTTTAGGTGAAACTCATCAAATGATGCTGCTTGTCCTAATAAACTCTGGATAACGTACAAAATTTACTATCAACTATCAACAAGAAAGCCCAAAAAGAACAGAAATGAGACACCGTTTATGCCAATGCATTGTAATTTCTGAAAAGTTCCAGATGGAATGGTGAATTAATTTCCAGGTTTTCCATGTACATGGTAAGTACCCTAGTGATACAATTTTGAAAATTTGTAATTTATTATTAAAGAGAGATTTAAATAAGCCATCTCAATCCTTGCCCAAACCCACCAAAATGGGGCGTGGCTTGTCTCTCATGGTCACCCCACCCCTTTTTAGCACATTTGGACAAGAGGGTGGCCAACACTTCAATAAAAAGCCAGCACTGACTTCCTCCATTAGGCCAACTGTGGTCAAATTTCATAATCTGACCATTATGCTTGGAGGCTAATGTTCAACATACAAATCCAGTTCCCTGCTTGTTTATAACATGGCTGATCAGCCCTGTCATTTCTAATAGAAGTTCTCCTCTGCCTTCTTTCCAGAGAAATATAGAATGCAAGCAACCAACCTCCTTGTAAGAGGACATGATTCTCTCTATAGCATCAGCAGCGGAAGCCATAAGTGAACGTGATGTCGTAATATGTTCTGTCCTTTCACTGACAGCTTGATCAGCCATTCCAGGCTTCTCTTCCTCAGTGTCTGGATAAAAAAGCCACAATGTAGTATACCTGCCTGCATTTATCAGTTATAATTTTGCCTAGCAGTTTTCAATATTAAACTGGTAGCACACGGTTCAACATTGTGCAACATTTGTTGCTCAACAATGTTGAATGATGTTGCAACAACTTGTTGAACAGAACACAGCTTGTGTCTATTTTCGTTCAACTGCATTCAAAAACGTTAAACATGTTAAATGGCTTGTTTCAACATTCAACGCGGCATGACAAAGTCTGTTTAACGTTTGTTTTGCACGAAGCTGCAACATTTGTTGATCAAGTGATCGAAAGTAATTATTTTGTGATGTCTTTGGTCTTGCATTTCTACACTTAAATAGCAATTGGCTAAAAAATCTTGCACGACATTTCCATCTAATAAGAGGAAAAAGAAAACCAGTTATGACTCGCTTGCAATCAGTTATTGAAAACTGCTCGAATTCATTTTACAAGAAATCCACTCACTTACTATCATGAATTCTGTAATCTGACTGGCTTGCTACTCGCTACAAAACAATTCTGGCTTCTCAAAATCTTAAATTCAATAAAAATTGGATTGAATCTGAAGGTCCTATGTGAGTGAATTTCTACTAGAACAATAATTTATTAGACTACTCGTTCTTGTTTTCTATGAGTGAAATAGTCCACTCGGTGTTATGCACCTTGTTGACTATCTATTGACTGTAGAAAACTCAAACTCGTAGTCTAATTGTTAGATATTTTTATTGTGACAAAATTTGTCAAATTATCTCAATGAGAATGACTATCCTCCAATTAAGCATTATTTTTAGTACTGGCACACTAATTATGTGATTTCAATAATTAAATTTGAGGTGGTATATGCACAAAAATGGTGAGAGAATAGCAGCCAAAGTCTGAGAAATAAACTAAGGCATCAAGGATCTGCAATGAAATTTCACATGCCACATGCAAAAAGAAAACAAGGGCAATGGGATGCAAACAAAGTAAGAAAAAAATCATTTTGGCCCCTTTTCACCCTTAATGGCCATTGCCTTCATTTTTTGTTTTACCACTGTATATGACTTGCAAAATTAATAGTTCATTTCAAAAGTTATTAAAGCACCATTTATTGTTCACAATTTGGCTGTGATTATTTTGACAAACAGGGCAAAAATACAGCAGTTCAATTATACAAAACCAAGTTCAGTACCATTTCCTGACATAATGTTTGATCCCACCATAACTAGCCCAGTTGCACTCCACACATACTTCATCAAGAATTGCTCCAACATAATAAACCACAAGCGTTTACTGAACAGCAATTCCATCTGCTGTGCCAGTGACTGGAAGCTTTGTTTGAACAGATGAAGTTCAACCTGTAGATGATAACCAGTGTTTTTTACAAAAACTTGAATTAACTGGAACACGAGGCAATATTTCAAAAAAGAAATGTTATTTTGAAACTTTTCAATACGCATCAGTTATTTTTTACTCCATGGGACCCCCCACAGGGGGCCAATCTCAACTACCACTGCTGTAGTGTTGGACATTACAGCAATACAAGTTTATTAATAGCCAAAAGCAACCAATGATAATCCAGCCAAAACACTAATCATTAACTCTGCTTATATAGAAGAGCTAGATCTAGAACGTTCCGTAGAATTACAATAGATTCATTTATAAATTATTCAATGATGACCCAGCATGTGATAGCATATTCCGGATCATTCTCAAACATTACACCACATGTACAGTTCCTACAAGCGTTTTCCAAAGTTTGCAATATTCTTCACCTCCAGTGCAAATTATAGGACAAAAGTTTGTAGTGTAGAGATAAAACAAAAAAAAACTTCTTGAAGATTTTTAAGAGATTCATACAGTACTACAGTATTTTTACTTTTATTTGTTTTACAAAATTGGTCAAATGGTAGACAAAGTTGTGAGCTAATTGCATGGACCGAAAAAAATATTGAAAGTGAAATCATGTGGCAAAATAATTTCCAGTGATAACTTTGGGTACTACTTTTCATTAATCATCTGACATAAGCATCAACTCTTTCCAGCCTCCTTACAGTTTGGTGCATTTTAAGGTTGTCAAGTCTGCAAAAGCTACCAAATTAATACCTACTTTGTGCCCACCATAAAAGGCTATCTCCTCAGCATGGGTGATTACCCTAGAATGAAGAAACCTAAGTTGTCCCCTTCGCTGTGACTCCTCCGCTACAATTGCGCCAAATTTCGGGCTGAGCTGTCGTAAAATCTCAGCCGTCAGACACACCACGACGGTTGCTATTGATACAGGGAGTCTCCAAGATGTTCCCCTCTTCCTGGACATCCTATTCAGAGTCCAGGAAATTACAAACACGTCAAGGCAGGGTTTCGTAAGGTGAGAGTACAGATGAGCTACTGAACTGCAAAACATATGAACATCTTCGGTCAGACACTCGTCTGCATTCGCCATTCTCCCATCCAAGTTTCCCACACGATAGTAAGTTTGCTTCGAGAAGTACTTCTCGTAAGCATAATTTGCAAGCTCTGTACGGAGAGCAAGAGACAGTTTGCTTTCCAAGTACCGGATCATACTGTTTATGAAAGTTGCGGGAATAGCCACGCCGATCCAGTTCGCAAGCAGCCAGACAAATTTCCTTACATTCTTCTGAACGACCGACCTTATGATTCGACCATCAAGAGTAGCCACGTAAATTGACAAAAAAGTCCTAATAAAAAGGCAGATTGAATGAAGAAGCAACAACCCGACCTGCTTCGACCACAGACCTGGAAAAAGGACCTTTAAAAGCTTCCAAGCTTGGCAAACAAACTCGTAGTCTAAGGCTGCTGTCCTCCGTTTCATATGCTTTGGCCGTTTGATGTTCGACGGATCAGCGAAGGTTTTTTGGTCACTTTGAAGTTTCTTTAAGATCTTCCTTCCAACATTCGGGCCGTATTTCTTTACAACGTAAAGGCTGGCTATAGTTACGGTTGCTATTCCCGCAAACTTTGCCTGTCTCCTTGTAAACGGAGCCATGTTAACGGAAATATTCAACAAAATGTAAATGTTGACACCTGTTCAATTTCATAGCGCAGTCGCCCAGTAGCCATGTTGTTTTTCCAACCCAGTCTTCGATCTCTCTTCATTATCACCCATCGCAACCAGGTCTCGGTTGTTCAAATATCCGCTGGATAGTGATTTATCCCGTGGCAAAACCAATTGAGTTATCAAAGGGATAGTGACTCATCTTCGAACAACCGCGGCCAGGGCGTTCACCAGAGCCCGTTTCTCGAACGTCCCGAAAAGTTAATTAACGGGCCCGAAAAACAATTACTTTGTTTTGAAAACGTGACCGGCTTCTTCTGAAAAACTGGTCTTTTAACATGGTTTCACGTTAGAAAGAGCAAACTAATTGTAAAATTTTACGGCTTAAAATGTCTTCCGATTTAAGATAAGAAGGAAATTATGGCACCCGAAATACGCCCGAAAAGTTTCGGGGCTTTTTAGAAACGCGTGGCCCAGTTGTACGGAACGTGGATAACGCTGTCCACCGGATAAATCCCTATCCAGCGGATAAAATGCTAGCAAATCCAATTGAGTTATCCAGTGGGTAGTGATTTATCCAGTGAATAGCATTATCCACCTTTAGAACAACTGGGCCCGACACTGGGCCCAGCTGAGGGCCCAGCTTGATGGAAGCGAGCATGCGCATCATAGTTTCAGAAAAACTTCTTCACCGGCCAAGCAGCCTAGTAAACTTCGCTCCGCTCGAAGACGACGGCGAGAAAGCGAACGTAAAGAGAGACAGATGTCCTGTTGGGCGAGAGATATTGTTCCAAATAGAAAAAGGAACGCTTGAAAATTGTATTTCATCTGTTGGTGGAAAGTCGCTGAAATTTCTTGCTCACGGCATCCAAGCCGTCTAGTGGCTGGGTAGATATGTCGCCTTCAGTAAAGGCGTTATTACTATTCCAAGTACTATTACAATCACCATCCCCACGAGCCCAGCCATCACAATCACCATCACTATTAATTTTTTACTTTTTTACCATTACCATTGCTAGTATTATTGCTATTACTATTGCTACTATTATTATTATCATTATCATTATTACTATCATTATCATCATTACTATTTCTTTATCATTTATTCATTTATCTGGGCTCTTTGACGGAATTCGAAGCGGAACGCGAGTCCTCCCTTTAAGCGTGACTCGAGCTCCGCGCTCGCCTCGCAATTGCCTCCGCTCTCTAGCGTAACGCAAAAAACAAACAAAGAGAGAGAGAGAGAGAGAGAGAGAGAGAGACACAGACACACAGACACACACACATACACAAAATGGACGTCGCGACACAAAATGGTAAAAGACCAAGTAAAAACTATTACACTAGTTTGATTTTGCACCGCACGGAGTCCACAAAAATGGTAATTGTGCCCTTGAAGTCCTTGAATTCTTGTCCTTTAAATCCTGGGTGCCAGAAAGTATTTCGTTCATAGGGCAACTTTTTGCCAGTAACGAAGGAGACGCCCATGCGAAATACTCTCTCTATATCTGTCTTTGTTGCCTTTTCATGGTTTTATTGGTAGGAGAAGCAAAATTCAGTTGTACTTACGGACATCATATCCACGGTAAAGGGAACGAACCCTGTCGTAAAGAACAAGGTAACCTCGCACTGCATCGCCGAGCCGTTCTTGTAATAGGCTCGATTTGCAGCCGTTTTGTGAGTCCGGTTTTCATCGTCCTCTTGCTCACAGGCGGGAGCACAAAATTGCTAGAAATCGAGCCTATACTACTCGCATTGTTCTCGGCACTCTTGAAAAGCTCCCTAGTTGAGACAACCGGTTTACACGGTCTGTACAAGCACTCCAACATTTTCTTATAGTTGCGTCGTACCGGTTTGTACTGCTTATGGTTACGCTTGCGTCGTAGAGTAAAGTCTCAGCTGGAGCTAAAAACAGAAGCCGAGGTAAAAAATCAGGACAGTTATGATTGTCTCTGTTAATCTGGCAATAAAATCTCTCCTCTGATGTGTGGTAGTTGCTGCATTGCGAATACCTTGCAGTTTCTCTTCGATTTAGCGATGAAGAGACTTCGCGGCTCCACCTTCACATAACTGATACTAGAGAGAAACTATTGCATCGTATTTTGGCAAGGTAATGCTCTTTGGTTTTTGTTCGTTTTGTTTCGAACGTCATCTGTACACAGATGGGTTGCCCACGAGTACCACCAATCTCGTCCCCAGAGCCCCCTTTTCTTTTGGTTAGCACCAAGAACACGGACTATGGCTACAGTCAACTAATATGCAGTCGCAGCGAAGGTTCACTTTTGTAACCGTTGGCAGCCACTATTGCTCCAAAAGTTCTGAGTCTGCATAGATGAGCCGAAAGTCCGTGATTTGCGGACTTCCTGCTTTTGAACTGGCCAGAGTCCATGTTCTTGGTACTGGCCAAAAGAAAAGCAAGCTCTGGAAACGAGATTGGAGAACATCGAAAACAACTGCGCATGCGTTGTCTACCGGCCGAGACAGGGGACTTGGCCAGACTTGGCCCATGAGTCGGTATTTGACAACCCAGGGTGAAACCAAATTCCTGCGCCGCGAAAATGAGAACCCCCAGCAGAATAATTGTTTTCACTCCGAGCGCTGCTGTCACCCGATGTTATCTAATGCCAACAGTTCCATGAAGAGAGATTTACAATCGAGCTCAAACAATAACATATGCAGAATTTATTGAGCTACCGTAAAACAATAGCATTTGACACAAGCTTTTTGACCACCGATGTTGTCATGTACTTTGGTTATTTACACGACGGTGATCTGTCCCATGTGACGTCGGTTGGAGAAGTTGTTATTGCGCGTGCTCATGTAACAGTACTCCCCAGGCTTCGTGATGCGGAAACAAGGTGGGTTGCAAGAGGCTGGAGCATTGTTAAGCTGGCTCTGCAAGTTGTTCCCGCTGTAGCATCCTGTGTTGAGGTGAAGATTTAACTTGGAAGCGTCAAACTCGTTTACATGATCAACAACATCTAGTGGCAAACCGGAACAAGCTTTGGGTTTGAGAGAACTGCATCCCTCCTTCACCCAGCACACGTTCGTTCTGTCCGAGCCTGGTTAAAAGAAAAGTACCCGCAGGGAAGCAAATCAACATCTACACGTAAAACAAAGGAAAAATAGAAAACTGTAGCGATGGTAAGATCCCCCTAGAGAGTAAATCAGTTTCGGAAGTTTCTGTGCAGCCCAGGATCAGAAGTTATTTTATACAGATTTAAGAAGAGTTTATTTAACACTTAGCCACAGCAAACATAAATATTTGATAGTATGGTAAACTCTGTAAACAGCAACTAAATTGCCCGTTGAAACAAAACCTGGTACCTCGGCTCGCATTCAGCTTAATTTTTGTAAAAAAAGAGGCCTTCCATATAGTCAGTGTTTTGTCGCTGGGAATTTCCACCGACAAAAGGTCGAGGGAAATGTTATTAGGGTTATTAGAAAGCAGATGAACCCAGAAAAACTGAGCAACTGTACTTTGGGAAATCGTTTGCTTTTCGTCTAATTTCAGGGGCTGTTACAATTTTCCGCGATCGATACGAAACTGAGAACCAAAAGTTCTACTTACGGGCTTGCCCTTCGCCAGCATTATCTGCATTGTTGTTAGATCCTACGTAGCCGGAGGCCAAAGAAAAAAAGTGGTCGTAAGTGTTTCACCAAAAGCAATATATTCAGAAGAAGACTGAAGCAGGTGAGGCATGATCAAATAAAGAATGCATTTCTCGTTAAACACTGGATATTTTGTAAAGCGCTTTCACACGACGTCACAGCGATCATGTTCATTGGTTTAGCAAACCAATCAGATCTTTTGTTTTGTTTCAGCAGACAAACATGGTCGTGTGTCACGCGAGTCAGAGAAGTAAGTAGACCAAATCGGGTAACTCAATGTTAGACCAATTTAAATCCTTTGGGAATAAGACGTTTTGTTCCAAGTATTTCCATATCATTTAAATGTGATTGATACATTATAATGCAAATACAATAAACACAGAATCTTAACCCCAGGAGATTTGAATTGGGTACAACATTCAGATAGCCGATTTGGTCTCTTGGGTCAGCAAGTTCGCCTACTTTTCGTGAGGTTAAGAGCTCTGTTGCACGCCCAAAACAGAATTTAAATATACTTGTTTCGACCAGGAACCTATAACTAGCTATGGACTCCCGTTGCAACTTAGAAGCGGGCTGCATAGATGCGTGCCGTCACTATGTGCTAGGAGGAATCGAAGTCCAAGTGCTTAGAGCGGTTTTCAATTGACTGTGGAAAGTAATTTAAAAGCGACTGCTTTGGTTTTGGTTCGCTCTGTGATTGGATCAAAATACTTCCACGAACTTTTCAAGCAATCAGATACAAAACTGAAATCAATTGCGACTTGGTCACTCCCGTTTTCCCTCGCTCGGCACCGGCTGCCTTGACTTGACATTTTGATTGGCTAGTAAAACCAAAGAGTGAATAAATTCGTTTTACGATTGGCTGAAAGGTGTATTTCCTTCAGAACGTGATTGGCTCTGTAATTACTTTCGTTTCGGTTTTACGACACTCAGTTGAAAACCGCTCTAAGGGTTAATCACATTTTAGTGCAATGCAAAGGATTCACTACATGGTTGCGTGACAGTGACACCGGCCATGGCAGACTCACCAGACCATGCGAAGCACAACACATCTTGGGTGGAAACTGTTACTCGCTCGGGAAAAAAGCGATATTCCATGGCGGGATAAGCCTGCACAATGTTCCCCCTTTTCCCCATTCCTCCAATATAAACGACTCTGTGGCTTTTGATGCTATCAGGTCTGGGTTTCAAATAGAAAACGTGAGTTCTGTCTTGGAAGGTGCGACCGAGCTGCGCGACGTTCAAAGCTAGCTGGAGTTTCGTTCTTCCATCCACGGCAAGCGCTGTTGGGTCATTTGTCACCCTAACAATGACACGAAAAGAAAGAAAAGGGGCAAGGCAGTGTCGGAGAGAAGTACAGCAAGAGCGGAGAGAGCAGAAGATGAAGGATTTCTAGGTTTCATTTGAGTTTAGGTTCTTTCAAGTTATAGTTATTTTTGGGTCTTTTGGTGCGGCCACCTTTTTTCATCCAAGCCCTTCTGTCAGCAACAGGCCAACCGGGCAATCGTTTTCATTTTCAATCATACGGCGCTTTCTGTCAGAGACTTGACACACAGAACGCGCGTAAGATTCTTCACGTCACAATCACGCAAGAGAATTGGAAACCTTTATTTTCTCTTGACCGTACCCCTTACGTCGTAATGCGTCACAATAGACCTTTGTGCCGACACGGCGGCCATCTTGAATTCTATTGTTCTGCGAAAGATATTATGGGATGCCCAGGGGGCAAATGCATACATGTTGCCCCCTGGGCATCCCATAATATCTTTCACAGACCAATAGAATTCAAGATGGCCGCCGTGTCGGAAAAAAGGTCTATTCTTTTGTTGAGTGAGTACTGAAACATTGCATTCCGGTATTTATAGTCATCACTGGAGAAAAGAACTGTGGTGCGTTACGTCATAAGGGATAAACCTTTTCTCGTCA
>BLFK01000390.1:1006983-1014483 GCA_014634185.1 Astreopora myriophthalma | reverse complement strand
GTTAACATTTAATCTTGTTTCTTGGTTATTATAAAAAAGCAAATAGGCCACGATGCCGTGCGATCACAGAAGACGTCAGAGACATAAGTAAGACAAGCCTTACAGCACTTGTGCCGCTTTTTCCATTTCGTTTATTTTTTGTTTATTGCTTTGGTCCTCTCTTTCAGAAATCTGTTGCACTTCCTTGAAATAAATAGAGGGCGGCGCGAAAATAGAATTGATATCTCACTTCAGGCCCCCGTGTAATTTTATTGTTATCACATGGATAAAATAATGCAAACTAAACGAAACAAGTGACCAGTATCAGAACCAGAACGCGGGAAAAACAAGAGCGCGCGCACATCCGGGACAGGCGGTACATCATATTTTTTTTCACATTGCACTAGTGAAATATGGAAAATACGAGTGTCAGTTTTAGTTTCCGATAAAACACTGGCATCCATATAAAAAGACATTGATTCTGTTGAGTCGAGAAGAACTTACATTTTTCGTGGAGTTCGGGGCTGTTGACATAATTCTTCATCACATCCATCGTTTCTTTGTTACTGACCATGATAGCAATGTCCCTCCACGGTGTGGGGCCCCAGTAAGGGTAGTAATCACGCTCCTCGGGAACCTCTAGGCCCCTCCTGTTGCCAGCAGCATTCTGTCTCGTGTGCTTCGCAGAATCGCCTCGAAGGCTTTGGTTGGCAGTGAACAGACCTGCAAAGGGGGAAAGCAGTCATGAAGACCAGGTAAATTAATAAACAGGCTATCTTAGAAATTGCTGATTCACTTAAGAAGGCTTAATAGACAAGACTGCTTACTTGTGGTATTTTCCTTGAATTTTCAACAGCATTCGACACAATTAACCATGGAATTTTATTGCAGAAGTTTTATCAATATGGTACACGAAGAACTTTCTTTAAATGCCGAGTTCAAAAATTACTTGCGTAACCGTGCTCAAATGAGAGTATAGGTGGTTTTCACTTTACGTCATCGCCATGTTGGTGGACGAAAACAATAGATCTCTCATTAGCTTTTTGTTCGTCCACCAGTAGTTGTGCATTTTACCATTGTAATACCTGCCCCCAGAGATTGATTGCAAACCACCTATTGCATTTAAAGAGAAGTCACGTTTTGCTACAATAGCACAGCATCATTACGGAACGGCTTCATTTTTATCATTGTAACTATTTAAGCGTACTTAGAACTGTCATCAACTCACCTTTGTTCCTTTCTCTTCTCACGTAAGCGTGGTAATATTCCTTGGGTTCGTGCATTCCACGGTCTTTTCTTATCGTTCTGTCTTCTCTTATTTTCGTGCTAAAACTCTGAGTCAAACGGTTTCCTCCATTTCTGATGGTATGCAAATCGAAGTCGTTGATGTTATCTACCACTCCCTTGGTATATGGCTGACACATGTATTGCAGGATCACTTGTGTCTCCACTCTGTCGTCCGTCTTTGGGCCAGTACCGTGTTGATTGGTCCACATGATTTCTAGCTCAGTCGTAGCGTCTTTGTTACAACCACTCATGTAGAATTCCTGCGGTGGAACAATTTAATAATATAAATGAAAAAGGGAATGCAAATGAAACCTTCTCAAATTAACCTTCAGTCTTGAGCTCGTGAGCTTTTGAGAGGGTGGTAAAGGCTATTTTCGTGATTCGTGGTCGGCTCCCTTTTTCTCCCCACGAAACGTGAAAAGGCTGGGGTTTTTTTTCCCGTGAATCGTGATTTTCATAGCAGCCAGGCGTGAGGCTTGATTTTGCAAAACTACTTTCTGTGAAACGAGAAAATACATATTTACTTCACTGTGATTTTCATTAAGTCTTCGTTTTCGTGAATTGTGGAGGGACCGTTTTATATTTCGTGAAACGTGATTTAGATTCCCCCCCACCTCCCCCACCCTCTTGAGTCTGTGCACTGAGATCTTGCGAGACTAGTGACGTTTGAAACAGACAGAACCAAAGCAGGAGCTTCTGACCAAAGTGATGTAGGCCATTTCCGAGTTGCTGTTTGCCTCTAGTTTAAAGCGAATCTTGGTGCTAAACCATTCAAACGATAAATAAGTTTGATTTCTTTCGGAAAAAAAAAAATTCTTATTTGAGTGTATCTAATTGTGCACTGATCAGGACTCGCTTTGAAACCGAGGGAAACAGCAACTCGGAAATGAGCTATTACACAGCCAATCACGGTCTGAAGGAAATACTGATCACGACCCCTCAGCCAACCACATGCAAATCGAACAAATTCACGGTTTGGAATCAGTCAGAACGCAAGGCAAGTAAAAGCAACAGGCGCTAAGCGCGGGAAAATGAAAGGGACGAAGTTGCGCGGGAAAACGAGAGCGACGAAGTTGCGCGTGATTTTAGTTTTACACCTGAACGATCAATAGTTCGCAAGTTTTTTTTTATCCAAACACAGGGCGCTCTTTTGTCAGAACTGGCTGGCCAGACGGATTGGTTTGCGAAGAAAATGCAACAATTTGAAGGAAAAGTTCCTCCCGTCCCTTATGGTACTGAAGTAATGAAAGCGAGGCTGGGTGGATAAGATTCAAAATAGCGGTGAACGTGAGAAGTCTGATAAAGACGGCGAGAGCCGGTCGAAATTATCAGATGATGTTCCGGGGAGTAAATCCTTGGTAAAATTGCCTTCGTTCACAAAAACAGACAAACAAACAAACAAAGAACAAAACAACAGCAACAACAACAAAGAAAACACAAAAAGAAATGTATTGCCATCAACAGAAGAGAGACAGTAAACTTGGTGCTCAAGACGTTTCGAAAGCTATCAAAACAAAACGCTGAAGCCTGGTGCATGCAAAGTGTCTGGAAGGGCGGTAACGTCTATTGGATTCACTGTACACAAAGATAGTCAACATTGTATTTACTGTAAAATGTAGTTGTCGAGCTAATATTAACTATCTTAGCTCGAGAAATTCACAACTTGGAGGTGTCATTGAATGCTATGCCATAGCAGCACTTCAAGCTTGAAGCTCTTGGGGCCGCGTATGCCAGGAAACTGTAACGAGTTGTGTTTGTCTACTCTTGGGAGACAGATACACTCTTCAGGAGTTAATCCAAGGCGTTTATTCCATCGTGATACTACACGTTCAAGCATTCTTGTTCAAAAAAGGCAAGAGCTAATCATGCGAATCAGATCATAATAAAATGTCATGTGAACCTTTTCAACTTTCATAAACGGTCTATTGTCTATTGATTGATATTGTAACAGAAACAATTCAAATAAACGTAACAACGTTATTAAGGAACAAGGCTCAAGTGGAAGACGGTAGCCAGTTGGTTATTTAACAAAGTAAGCTCTTGCCAGCTTTGCTGGTGTATGAATCGGTATAGGTTCTTTACTTTACTTGACTGGACTTTACTTATTTAAGTACGAACTAAAGGAAAGTCTCACCAGGGGTCGTTGTCTTGTCTCGGGTATATTTTCACCTGGATTGTTGCTTTTGCTGTCACCGACGTTATAGCCAGCTTTTCCATTGTTCTGCCGAGAAATAATTCACAAGAGTAAGAACTTTAAAAAAACTCAATCAGTAGTCGTTATGCCAAATAGCCAGTGTCCATGAACAAGCGATGTTCAACCTGGCTGCTTCACGTTGATGTTTTATTTACCATCAAAAACCTTCACCTTTAGCAGTTATGTGAGGAATTTTTAAAATCTTCTGACTGCCAACTAACTGACTAAAAATATCGACAGACACAGATAACAGTAACCTACAATTTCGGACAAAACCCGTTGGGAAATGCAACACAGCATTTCCATGTTCCATGTTCCATGTCCCCCCCCCTCTAAATACAATGTTCAGTGGTTTACAGAGTGCCTAAAGTAAATGCTAGCACACAGCTATTGATGTGGGCCTAATGCTAGGACAGCTTTGGAGTGGTGGAGGAGGGTGGAGAATATGTTGTGCTTGTGTGCGCACAATGGTGGTATAAGCAAAAGCAAGTAATGAGAGATCTTGTGTTTTAAGGAAACCACGGTGGAGGCCACGACAAAACGGGCAAAGCGGAGATAATAAGTCTGCAGCAAGCAAGGGTACTTCTGTTCCCCACCCGTTCATTGTTGTTATGATGATCATCCCTCTTCATCGTTGTTCCATGGAAACATGTATACCACAACTGAGCACTACTCTCCCACCTTTAACATCCACTGATCTCAGCAAAAAGTCACAACCAAATGTTTGCTCCCCGATCTCGTGCCCGTTTCTCAAACTCCCCAAAAAGCTGTTTGTAAAACTACGATCTGTTTATTCAAGAAGGCTGGTCCTTTAACACGTTTTCGAATTAGGAGAGGAAAAAGGAATGCCAAAGTTTCATGCTTGGAAGCACTTTGGTTGTTGGGCACCCGAAATATGATAGACCCGGAAATCTCGGGTGTTTTGAGAAACGCACGCCTGATCAGACAGGAAAACAGGTGCTACGAAAGAGGAACTCGTAAGCTCTGTTGAAGAGGTTACTAAGGTTTAACACCATTCATCCTACGACCGACGTCAGTCATTGCTACTTGATTTTTTTTATCTCTTAAGTTACTGATTGATATCCACTAAATATTTCCGACAATCATCATTGTCGTTATCACCGCCGTCATTAAACATAATAAAGTGAACACATTCATCGTCATCCTCATTGTTAATAGGGAACTTAACTCATTTCGCGCTTATTCCAACTCGTTCCGAGTGTAAAACAATTACTAACTGTCCACGAACAGAATTGGTATGAGCGCCGTTAAAGTTGAGACAAAGAATGGAAAATTCATCGTCTTGCACTCCAGCCCTACACAAACCTTCCAATTTGGTCATTTCACGTCGTTGTTAAGCTGATAACGGTAAAGAAATGTACCATAATGTCAAACCCACGTGCAGAACGTGCGGAGCCATTGTTTTTGCTCATATTAAGCGTATTGTTTTGTTGCGTTCTCGTCGTCGACGTCATCGTTGCTTATATTTGTCAGAGTGAGCTCAAACAACGACGTTGACGACAAAAACCAGAACGCCACAAAACAACAGGTCCCGGTTGTTCGAAGGGTGGACTGTGCTATCCATTAGACAAGTCACTATCCCCTAGATAACTCAATTGGTTTTGCCAGCTCTTATCCGCTGGATAGTGCTTTAACCGGTGGATGGCGTTATCCACCTTTTGAACAACCGAGGCCTGGAGCTAAAACAATGGCTCTGCACGCTCTGCACGTGCGTTTCACATTTTGGTACATTTCCCTGCTGCTCTCTCCAAAAAAACGAAGGGAAATGAAGAAAACGAAGATTTTCTCTGGGATGTGAGCGGAAGGCGATGAATTTGCCATTCACTTTTTATTTTAAGAGTATTCATGTGCCAATTCCTGGATAGTTAGTACTTGTTTCGTGCGGAACGAGTTTGAATGATCTGGAAAGTATCACAATAACGCGAATTTTTCTTTTCGGATGACATTCTCGTAGCCGTCTTCGTCGTGCTTATTTAAGCTCCCTTATCGTTTAATCGTCGCCGTCATCGTTATTAACGAATCTCATTTTACCGATTGTCGTGAATCAACGGGATCCGAAAGGAGGATTACATTCAAGTCTCACTCTTGCATGTTGATGACTCAAGAGACCATAACCCGGAGCGTACAACACCAATATATTTTTGTTAAGGCGTTTTCACAGACCAAGCTGATTTGAGGTTGATTTTCCCGCGAAGTCGGTCTTCCACAGAAGCCTTGTCAGCCAATAATTGTTTGTACGCGTGTGCGCAGACTGGAAATTAACTTTCCGCGGGGAAAATCCCGTCTGAAGGAGTGCAAGTATGGGAGTTTACTTTCCGGGTTATGGGCTCTTGTGTTGCTCCTGCATGGCTTTAGTATGTACCAACCTGGGAGTCAAACAGTCTGTTGGCGTTTCTGACGTTTGCCCGGCCGCCATTAAGACGATTGTTAGACCCTGGGGGATAATGCAGGTAGATGTCTGCCACACAGAGCTGCAGCAAAGTGACCCCCACAAATCCAAGAACTGTGAAGAGCCTCATATTACTGTGGAAAAACAAAAATTGAATTTTAATAGGGAGGATAAAATGCAAGGGCTGTCTGGTATATCGCGATAGTTTAACAGCCCACAAAAACGGATTTCGAACCATTCAAGATGGCAGCCGCAAGGATCTTAAATACGCTTTAAGCGTATTATTTCACTATGTGAGGCACTTGTTTGCGAAGGATCTTCTAATAAGAAGAACTAAAACTTTTTATACAACATCTGCGAAAAAGAGTCAAGGTTCCCTTTAAATTGTGAGTTCGCAGTAGAAAAGGTACGCCACAATCCGCACCTTTTTTTAATTAACGCTTGCTTCAACATAGGAATCCTCCTGTATCTCCTGTATATAGGTAAACATTTCAGGTGCAAATTACTTGTAGATTTTAATATGGAATCAATTTCTAGTTCCCATGTTTGCGCTGAGAACATGGGAATCTTCGAAATCTTGGCAATCTTCCGATATTCACGTTAATACCAGAAAAATTTTCTTGTCGACTTCTCTTTTTCAGTGTAATTTTCTCTCCCGATCTTCACAGGATGGAGTCGACCGGCGCGTTTATTGTACAATTCGTTCCTTCGGCCGCCATTTTGGATCGAATTCCCAGGACGCAATAATACATGGAACCGAGTCTCGAAAGACGGAGAATCATTTCCATCATCTCCACAATCTCGTACCCAGAGTCCTCGGGCTCTTTGGTCAGCGGGTGGGTGCCCGGAGAGACTCGGGAGCCATTTTTCCACAAAATCTGTGACGGTTTCTGTCCCGGCGCTTTTGAAGTTGTAAAGTAACAGCCAATCAAGAAATTCAAATTTTCTCGATTATCCCAGAGTCTCTCCTGGAGAAAACCCGCTGACCAAAGAGACTGAGGACTCTGGATACGGGATCGCCAAGGCGGGCACTTGTTTCCATCGCTCAAAATGACGGTTGGACATCTCCTGAAAATTATATGATGTATTGTTCCTTATGTTCAGCGACCAGCCTCTCGTGGTCAAGAGAACGCCTTTAGTTGGCTAGAAAACTCGTAGAATAGAACTCCACTTCGACAAGAAACCACCCTTCTGAGCTCCGCGCTAATCTAAAGCATTTAAGTCTAAGCACCTACTTGAAAACGATTAGCTTTAAGTTATTGTGATGGTACTCCCATTTTTAAAATTGTTTTAAAAAATTGGCTGTTTCCAGGAACTTAGAACTTATTGTAGCGGAAAAGTATTTTGAGGTGATAGGGTATTTTAAGAGTGCTGAAGTGAACTAAAAATCTCAGAAAACTGAACGTTTTGCACCAGAAATTAAATGGGAAGTCACTTGAGACGAACACAGGATGGTAGAGGGGGGTCTAGATCACGTTTCACGGAAAATAAAACGGTCACAATTCTCGAAAGCGAAAACAATGAAAATCGCAGTTCACGGCGAATTAACATGTATTTCTCGTTTCAGGGGAAAATAGTTTTTCAAAATCACGCCTCACAAGTCACGGCTGCTATGGAAGTCGCAATTCAG
>BLFK01000390.1:973520-987928 GCA_014634185.1 Astreopora myriophthalma | reverse complement strand
CCCCCCCCCCCCCCTTGGATCCGCCACAGGTCACCATGTTCTTTCTAAACTCTGAGGAGTTCCTGTCACTGATGGAAAACTTTTGAGGAATCCATAGTTCTCTACCTAATTTGGTTTGTCAGCAGGAGCAAGCAACAACCGTCAAACTATCCTCTCATTAACAAAAATCAGTTGTATGTAGACAGGATCCGATAGGAGCGATCATGATGGGTAATCTATTCGAGATCTAAGGTAGGTAAACGATGTCAGCTCTTTTTTTGTACAATGGCGGGCCTGTGTTATTCCATCGAGATAATAAACGATTGAAAATGATAGATGTTGCATTTCTTACGTGCTGTTCCTTCTCCATCATTGTTTTGATTGTTGTTCGAGCCTGGAGAAATGAGAATAAACAATGTTCCGTAGAGAATAAAGTAAAATGTATATATAAACGGTAATAATGTGCAGCGGCGAGGGGCTGCCATGTAATGCTGCCATGGGCTTTAAAACAACTGCTGCAAACCCTGACTGAGGTAAGCTGAAATCGGATTCATCTCTCAGCATATTTGGCCAGAACAGTTTATACACGTGTTTAGCCTGTTTGCGCTTAGCATATATCGAAACCAGTAGATATCGCGAAATCTTTGGAAAATTTTCGTCAGTTCTCTGTGACCTTCATTTGTGATCATTTACTTCACTCATAGAGGGAAGGGAAGAGGGAAGGGAAGAGGGAAGGGAAGAGGGAAGGGAAGAGGGAAGGAAAGAGGGAAGGGAAGAGGGAAGGGAAGAGGGAAGGGAAGAGGGAAGGGAAGAGGGAAGGGAAGAGGGAAGGGAAGAGGGAAGGGAAGAGGGAAGGGAAGAGGGAAGGGAAGAGGGAAGGGAAGAGGGAAGGGAAGAGGGAAGGGAAGAGGGAACTCTTACCAGACCAGACGAAACAAATTACATCATCTGTCGTGATAGTTAATCGTTCAGGATGAAATCGATATTCCATGGCAGGATAAGCTTGCACAATGTTTCCTCTTTTTCCCATTCCTCCGATGTAGTAAATGTTGGCGTGCTGATATTGCACAGGGAGTGACGAACGAGGCTTGAGGAGAATGACATGACTTCTATCTTGGAATGTTCTGCCGACCTGTGCCGTGTTCAAGGCGAGTTGAAGATCGGTTTTGTTGTCGGTGGCCTTGGTTTTCGGGTCATTTTTAATCCTGAAAGCAAACAAAATACCTGCGGTTAAAAAATATTAAGGAATAAAAATAAAAATAAATTTGATTAATTTTAAAATAATTTGCATTATCATATGGCCCGTCCGGACCGCGCGCGTATTCATTGCAAAACTGTTGAGAAAATCCCCGTGTGAGGGCCGTACGCATTAGCGGGGCCGGAAAAAGCCGTACGGCCCTTTTAGAAACATGTACAGCTCCGTGCGATACGATTTTAGAGGATTTCGTTATGTCTAAACATCTAAGGTTACTTGGAAAGAGAAAAGTAAATACAAAAAATATATTAGATAAACTTCTGTGCAAATTTGTACCTTTTCTTTTCGGCCCAACTTCATCCTCTGAGTGTTCATGTATAGTATAAAGCGGCCACATGCTGAAACGCTTATTGACTGAGTTTAGGTCGGGCAGGACGGGAAAATATTTGGCCATCGTTCATGGCGTTCCCGTCCTGCTCTCCCACTCAGTAAACAAGTACATACAATTTTGATTAAAACGATTTGTATGAAATGTATCCGCTTGCGATGGGTTCTTTATACTTCATAAAAAGAATGTCAGTGCTAATGCCTTTCAAAAGACATTTTCGCTGTCAAAATATTGCTTCCGAAAAGGAGTCACAGGGAGACAAAATTGGCCAAAATCCTTTGATTACTGTAATCTTAATGGTGTTTACGTGGCCTCTCTCCCAACCAATACGGCGTCATTAACCGTGAAAAAAGTCTACTGGGGATGAGAAAGGGGAGAAGTTGTAAAGAAACCTTAGTACTGCGTCGGCACGGAGTGAAGCACTAAAACTTCGTATAAACTAGATTGAAAACAGGGGCGGATTTAGGGGGGGGGGGCGAAAGAGAGGGACCGAGGGGGCCCTATCTAATTAATTAATTAATAGTTTGCCTACCGTCACCGTTACGATATATATCATTTTCTGAAATCGTACATTCATAAAGCGCACTTTCCATGGCGAGAGGATGAAATGATCAATCCGGCGTTTTAAGAAATCCTTTCGAATTAAATTTGTCTTATATAGCCTCACGTTTTGGTAACAAACGCCGTAAGCAGCATCTCTACTGAAGTTGGGGTGGAGGGGGGTGCGCTCTCGCCGTAATTTCGTCGGCCCCCTCTTTCTGGATTTTCCGGTTCAGCCCCCTAGATAAGGTAAAATTTGGTCACCGTAGAGTTTAAATAGTATCTAATAGTGAATAAGGCGATGTACGCGGACTTACTTGCCGTTGTCTTTGGCAGTAAACTCACGCGGAACGTCATCAGTGGTAATGTTGTACCTGTGGAAAATAAATGTTCCTGACACTGGATATAAACTAAATCGGCTTATTTGAGAACAGCGCATGTTTCACTCTGCCTATAACTGATACTAAAGTCAGTTTAGCGGCGACATCGATCGATTACGAGTTGAACCGGTACGTATTCGTCGTTGAATAGAAGTTAAATAGAAGTTGAATAGATGTTAAAGGTCTAGAGAACTGAAGCACGATCTTGTTCGAATACACTGGTGCACTATGCCTAGTACTTGTTTGCATGTTGACTGGAAACGGCTATTAACCCGTACCGAAGAAGAAAAAGGAAAGAAACGATCAATTTTATTTGGAAACAAAGCTTACAACTAAATGAGTTTAAGGACCACTCGCGTTCGAGGTCCGAACCTTGTCAGCCGGAAGAGAACGATGCTAAAGAGCGCAAAGAGTTAGCGAACAGAATTACCAGATCAGGAAGCTCTTGTACATTAGCATGAAGGTATGGCTCACAAAGGATTGTGGTAAAAAAAAGGAATCGAGTTTAGCATTTATCATGAACTGCTGTTCCCTCTCCGTACGTTCCTGCGCAGCAAAACTCGTGTGCGGCATGCAGAAACATCAGACTAAAGGGGGGGTCCAGATTATCTTGAGCACTGGTTCTCCAGACATGTACACGAAAACTATTCTGTTTTCCGAATGCCTGTTCTCCACTCATTCTCAACATGGTACATAGATTCAAATAAAAGTCAATCAATCAATCAATCAATCAATCTCAAATCGGAATGGGAATGATCAGAACAGTATCCAAAGAATGCACCTTTAAGTAATTGCGATTAAAACAAATAGAGCATGCGTCTAGCTCACCTCAGTCGCAGTACGCATCTTTGAGTAGTGTTGGTGGGAAAACAAGGCACCTTCCACTTGTACGATGAAAACTTTCCCTCCATGTTCATTCCGTTGTGATTTACCACAGTGGACGGGGCGTAGATGACATCAGGGGTTCTATGTAGAAGAACATACTGTTCTTTTTGATCAGCTCCTTGAGAAAGGAGATGTGGCTCGTACGGCACTCCTTTGGCCAACTTCATATCGCCCTCATCGTGGCAGGTACTCAAGACACCAGCAGTTTTCTCCACATAATTTGTGATCACCTTTGTCCAGGTCCCGTTAGCAGCTTTACAAGCCTCTTTGCTGATGTATTTTGCGACGCATTGTTCAGCAAGAGTGTTAGTATTTTCTGGTGGGCAGTTTGCATTTCCAGCCAGTTTGGTTGGCATCATGCACAAATCTAAAAGAGTTGCATTTGTCATTTGCTTTCTTTTCTCGACGTAGCGTGTTGTAAGGACATTCGCGCTTACTTGTTTTTGCGCATCCCTACTGCGCACGCAAACAGTGGTGCAATGTTTCGCCTCGTCATTAACTGAGCGCGCGCGTTGCCAGGGTGAAAATGTCGGCAAACATGCATGGCGTCTATGATTTAACCTGGTAAGCTTATGTTACTTACTCTGCTCTTAAATTGTTGGTGACCCCGATATTTTTAATCGTCAATTCCCATTTCTACTTAATCTCTGCAAAATATGATGAAATGGAAAGCATCTCACCGGGAGAAATACATTTGTTGGTATCTTTCTTCCCTCGACCAATCGAATTCCGAAAGCTAAGTGATTTAAACAGATAGTGCTTACGAAAACGCTTTTTGAAGATTAGCTCTAATGTTTACGTTATCCCTTGTGGCATACAATTATCACAAACATCCACTTCTAAAAATCTATGTACAGAAACCTCCACTTTGAAAGTTTATTTCTATTTACTTACTCCACGCGAGAAATGGAAAAAACCTACTGTGGGAAGATTTTCGTCCAAACATCCTTAATTATAATTTAATTAAGGTCTGGTATTCAGTTTTTAAGAGGAGTTCTATTTTAAGGAGCGTAGGCCCCACCGGCTTCGATTTTAGTCTAAACATACACTTGGTGAGGGGTCAGGGAAGGAGCAGGAATGGGGGACTCCGAGGCGCGACAAGTTTTTCTTTACATTATCCAAATTAGATATTAATAATAAACTGATAATTGATTCAAAATGGCAATTGATTAATTAATGGACAGTCGCTATTACGAACTGGAGGTTTTGTTTCGTCGTGGCTGGTTGGGGAAAAGATATGATTCGAGACAAACTCTTTTCCACCAAAATAATCCAAATGGTACTGATTGAACTTGATGAAACCGAGGGCAAGACCTTTGAGCACAGTAAGTTATTGATTAATGCTCCTTCTTAGAGAAACCCTCCAAAACTTTGGAAATCTCACCTACTGATCAATTCACCGATGTAGATGCTGCATCACGCTTAAGACCTTGCAGTTTTTGATATTATTCACCCATAAATGAGCCACACGGGGGCATACGTTCCAAATATACTCACAGCTTTGGCCGTAATCAGGACGGCTAACGTAATCCTTCATCAACTGCTCGGTTTTTCTATCACTGACCATGATAGCAATGTCCTTCCACGGTGTGGGGCCCCAGTAGGGATAGTAATCACGCTCCTCGGGGACCTCAAAACCCCTCCTTGTTCCTGCAGCGTTTTGTCGTGTATAAATCGGCAAGTCAGCTTTAAGATTTTGGTCAGCGGTAAATAATCCTGGGAAGTCAACGGAGCGAGTTAATTTTGGCGCTGTGAATCTTGGTAACTAAATGTATCCACGCGTGCGCAAGTTGTTTAATAATGTCGCTGTAAACAGCAAAGTTTAACTGTTGGAGAACGTATGGAATGACTGAACGAGAAACCATAATCCCTTAATTTAATTCATCCCTGTGAGCGCGGCTGGAGTCACTGTACTATAGAGGGCCTCCCAGCGGGTTTGAGTGTTCCCAAAATTAATTCCGAACTTGTTCCCAGTTCTTTTTAATGCCTAAGATGGTTTATGTTCCCTTGCTCCCTGAGATATTTTGTCTTTGTTCCCCTGTTCCCTTGTTGAAATTGGCCATGTTCTTTTGTTCCTCCAAACCCCTGGGAGACCCTCACTATAGACTGAAAGCAGGTGCCTATATTGCGCTATCCACGTTTCGCGGGGGCGGCAAGGCCCTTGGATGGGACTACGTAGGACCCCCGACATTACGAGTCACGCACGATTCAGCCCCAGGCTTCACTTGCTACGGTTTCCTGCCTCGGTCGCGAAAACCCAAGCGACTGTTCGAAGGCTATCCGTAAGTGTACAGGACGTTTGAAAATCAAGCCATTAAAGTCTGACCAGTTGCCACCGTTTTGTTCATTTAACACGCGTTCTTACCTTTGTTTCGCTCTCTGCGGAAATATGCCTGATAGTAATTAGCTGGCTCGTGAATTCCGCGGTCCTTTCTGACGTAAGCGTTCTCCCTCGCTCCGTTCGCGAAGCCTTGGGTGCTGAGCGTTTGACCGTTACGAATGGTATGATATTCAAATTCTTTGTTCACATCAGCTGTGGCCATCTCGCCCTCAGGGTAAGCCTGACACATGTACTGTAAGATAACTTGTGTTTCCACTCTGTCATCCGTCCGAGGGCCAGTCCCGTGTTGGTTGGTCCACATGATTTCTACTTCGGTTTTGGTTTTGGCGTCACAACCACTCATGTAGAATTCCTGTCAATATTCAATGGTAAAAAAATAAAAAAATAATAAAAAATAAAAAAATCGGCAATCAACTAACTAACTAACTAATGTACTAGTGACTAATACTCACCAGGCCCTCTGCTCGAACATATGCGTTCACTATTCGGAGCGGACGACTTGGTGAGTATAGACCTTATTCATAAATGGCACCTGTTTTATGATTCTTTTGATAATGTGCAAATTAACCTACCAAGCCTCATTTTAGAGCAAGAATTCTTTTCAATTCACTGTATGGTATCGAGGCTTGGTAGGTTAATTTGCATTTGGAGAAAAGAATTATAAATTGACCGCCATTTCTGAATGAGGTCTATTAGCCCTGCACTTTGTTCATGTTTTCCATCCTAAACTAGTTTCTAATCCGTAAATATCACCATTTCTCAAATTTTAATGTATTTTAATTTCACTGTGTAAACATCTAGCCAAGTAACGCTATGTCAACCGAAAACATCTGTCAATAAAGTCAAGTTGAACCCGTACTCGATATTCGTCTCGGAATTGTCGACAACAGCTAGTAACATCCAATAGCAACTGAGTATGGCAATTATTAGGACCGTTTGGTGTGTCCTCGAGCTCAAGCACATTAGTTTCGTGTGACAACGCTTACTGAATGATTAAGATCTCTCGCCACTTTCTAAACCAACAGCAAGCAAAAGCAAACGCGAAGTCTTCCCGCTTATCGCAGCCAACACAGTACGTATTTGTGTGTCAATTTTGAATTGTTTCATTTAATTTCCTGCCTTTGTTAGAGCGCTTTTCAGTTGAATGCCGTATTTTAGGCCAAAAATTAAACAAAGAAAGAAGCAAACAAAATTGTCCTCCCAACGTCAAAAACGACACCCCTAGGCCTCTAACAGACCCAGTAGCATCTATGTTCTCACCGGGTTTTCCGTGAAAACGTC
Organism: Astreopora myriophthalma; assembly: GCA_014634185.1. NCBI lineage: Eukaryota > Metazoa > Cnidaria > Anthozoa > Scleractinia > Acroporidae > Astreopora > Astreopora myriophthalma. The sequence goes on along the minus strand of BLFK01000390.1, from coordinate 980,939 downwards.
ACCGGGTTGGCAAATTTTGTGTCAGGTCGATGTTTTGCCTTTTTCAAACGTACACAAATGATATATGCTGGGTATATGTAAAAGTCGCACAGGGGAAGCCACAAACTGGCCCTGGAAAATTATTAATTTCACCAGGTAGCGGGAGCCTAAATTTTCACTGGGTGAAGGGAAAAAATCCACTGGGTCGGGTTTCACTGGGTCTGTTACAGAGGGGTGTTGATCGGTATCAGCGTCAGCGCTAATTCCTCGCGCATGGTGTAGATCTCATTTTCCGTGATGGCTTTCCTGTTAATTGCTGAGGCTACCATAGCAGTTTTACATCGAAATGTATCCAAACTGAACTCTGAAAGAGCTGGACCAAACATACCCAGCCTTTTCTAAGACTACAAACAGACTGGCCATGGAGTCATTCATCATTGGTTTTCGTTCCTGTCGGTTGAGGAGGAATTAAAGAATTATATCCAAGCATTGCAGTTGGGATTTCAGACTCAGGTTATAGTTTAGTTTAAGCCTTAATTAACCATTTCAACGAAAAAGCGATTATTATACCATTGGTAGCTGTCTGAACTCTGCAATGTTGTCCCCTGGATTGTTGTCCAATTTGTCTCCGACGTTGTAACCTGCTTTGCCGTTATTCTGTAAAGTACAGTAAAACGACAGCTAATAAATGTACTAAGAGACGTGTGTACAACTGCCAGTTCTCGAACAGAAGTTTGCGAATTTACAGAACAAAGTCCATATACCTGAGAATCAAACAGCCTGTTCGCGTTCTTAACATTGTCTTGGTTACCGTTTAGTCGATTGTTCGATCCTGGCGGAAAATGCATGTACATGTCGGACGCGCAAGGAACGATAAGCGCCACGACCAGGCAGCCCCAGACGATAATGCTCTTCATATTCTGTAAGAGTAGAATTATCACTGGTTAGTAATGTGGGATCAGGGACGATTCGACTGAACGCCGTCATCCGTGCCGGTAGCGCTTCTTAAGCTGAAGTACTACTGATCGGAGCTTCAAATTCGATTCAGGATCTTCTTGTTGTAAAAAGCAAATGTTTAAACAGGGCGTCAAAGTAAATAAAGGCTCAAGTTATTGCCGAAGGATTCATGGCTAGAAACGTCTTCGCTTTCAAGATACAGCAGGAAACTATGCCGGGTTCTCGAAGTACCTGCAAAGAAATGTTACGGTGCTTTTAAGAAACAGACCACAGGATATTTTAATTTGGTATAAGAGTTCCGATCGCTTTGAAATGGTTCAATGAATGTCCAGTTAGCAACTTGACTCAACTTGTGGCCAATAAGAGCTGCTATTCAGCTTCAACTCCGGGAGCACCTTTGTTCACTGAGCTGTTGGTCATTAAACGGTGACTGCGCGAGGCGGCCATTTGTTCCTAAGATTGCCCACCAAGAATCACCGAATATCTCTCAGTTTAACTCAAATCACTCACCTCGAGCGTCTAATAGCCCTGGTAAGATCCAGGCGGGGAACTGAAACGAATGAAAGCAGTGAATTTTCAGCATTTATACTTTGCTTTGAATACAATTATGCATATACTCCAGCTACATCACAATAGGCAAACTCCACAAAATTCACGAGCTACATATTGAGACATTCTCGCATTATCTCTAGATCTGCTTTGGGAATTCGTTCGAAGCGCCTTTATAGCAACCAATTAGCTGCTCTTCTTCTCTTTGTGCGCGGAGTTGACAAAACGCCACGCACGAAGGGCTCCGTGACTATAAAGAACAATGATTGAAGTAAATTGTTCGAAGATCAGAGAAGAACAGTTGAAAAAACTGCTAACAAGCCATGGCGCAAGTTATTGTAGGGAGTCGAGATTCCACCCATTGCTGGAATAAGAAACTCTGAGAAAGTAAACTGAATTAGAAACAAAAACAAAACAAAAAGGGCAAATTTGTGGGAGACTTCAACCTTCGCCGATTCTCATGCAATCGCTGTGAAGTATAGATAGTTTTCACGTCACGTCAGCGCCGCCATATTGGTGGACGAAAACAATAGATGTCTCATTAGCTTTCTTTGTTCGTCCACCAGTAGTTGTACATTTCACCATTGTGATCTCTGCCCCTAGAGATTGGTTGAAAACCAGCTATAGTAGTATTACATTTAATTTTTTGTTCATGCATTGTGTTTCATAAAATATGCACTCGTCGCAGCACCCCAGTGCAGTTTACGTCTCCTTTTATTTTTTTTTTGGAAATATTTCTACTTCAATCAATTGTCACTTGGGGCTGTTCTCGTATTCCTTTGCCAAAGATTTCACAAAGTCAATCCTTTCCGGTCGATAAATTTATTTAGTCCTTTTTAATCGTGGGACAGTACACACACATACAGCTGTTGGAATTTGAGGCTCCTCTATTGATAGGAATCAAAGGTATCGTAAGATAAGCGGCATACAATTTACATACGGTACGTTATTTTGGACACGATCTGATTTACATTACAATGATGATGTACACGCTGGTCTTGAACTTTTAGAAAGAGGATGAACGGTGCTTTTGCAGTCTGAAAGCAATACTGAAACTTGTATCTCAAGCGCAGCACATGACAAGGAATGGACTTGTTATACCGTAGCATGCATGGAAACAGATCAGGAGCGGGCTTCAGCCCGACCTCAGATCGTGAGGAAAACTGAATGCTTAACTCGCGGATGACGTAAATCAAAGGACGTAACTGAAGACAATAAACTGAATAAAAGCAACAGTCGAGGAAAAAAAAAACACGACAATCTCGTTTCGTTTTTACACTAATTAAGGTAAACCAAGAACCTTCATTGATTCTTGTATGCTCAGCCCATTCCGTCGTTTTACTCACGAGCTCTTAGGGTAAACAAACAAACCACAAAAACATAGAACCCGTTGCCCCAATGCCGCAGGCGATATTTTTTGCCGTCTTTTATCGCGGATTTCGATGAATGATAAAGTCCCACTTTTTCTGGCCGGGTTTTACCCGTGTGACATACCTGAGGCTCTCACAGTACAAGCGCAAAAGCAAAATGAACAGTTCTAAAAAATAAAAAAGAAACTTAAACTTAATCAAGCAGAAGTGAAGTTAACCTTTGCCACTTGACAGATTTAACTGCAAACGCAGAGCCGTAATGAGCCCGAAAACATCATCAGTAATCTCTGCGGTTGACAAGAAATAAGACGGCAGGCTCTCGAACGGCAAAGTAATCGGTGATCAGTTCCTTGGTTATTCCAAGAACATTTTTCTAAGGTAGACTCGAATACTTTGTTTCGTACTTTGTTTCCACTTAATGATAATACGTTGTTGGTAGCTCCGATGTGTTGTTACAAATAATAAAGACAGAAGAGCCTCAAAATCCGGCTTTTAAGGCGGCGATCTTGCAAATTACAAAGCTATTTCTCTGGATGCAACATAAAATAATTACATCTAGAGTTCAACGACATCCGACGGGCGCTGAATTAGTGTGAAGAGGAATTCAAGTTAAGTTGCAATTTGAACTTACTACACAGTTGGGTTTGGTCTTAACCGCGTGAGCAACTGCTTCAATCTCCCGAGTGTACTGACAGTCAGTGAGTGTTCTGAGCTTAAGTTTTCTCCGATAGTGGTTCCGTGAGAGACTCCCAAGCTAAATTAAACAGTTTTATCATGTAATAGAAGTAGTACTTCTAATAATGTTTGTGTATCTATTCAAACACAAAATCTTCCCATTCTTATCGCTCTGAGAAACAAGCAGCTGTTCAACAATGTTTGATATATACCACGAGAACTAATGGTCTTAGTTTACGGTGAATTCCTGCCTGCTAAACTTGAATACTTCTCCTGTTTCTTTCTGTTTTTGCTCCGTTCTAAGTGGGCGGAACAAGAACTAAGGTTTTCAAATTCTTGAGGCACTAAAGTGCCGGGAGCTGGCCGAAGTAAGCACAACACCAAGTTTGGTTCCGATTGAGTTTAACAATGCTGCTCAATTTTCCTTACTGTTGTATTACACGGTTATGTCATTTGAAATAATCACTAAATTGACAAAAGTTTAAAATAGGTCTCTTTTTGCCTTGGTCATTGTTATTTTATCTGACAAGCTTTACTTGCAAGTTGTCGTTTTCTTTAGTAGTTCGTAGTAAGTGCAACTTTAAATACACAGTTCACTAAACAGGAAATGGCGACAGTAGACTCAAAGCTGTCCGGCTCAGGGATAGGAAAAGCATTGAAATAAAATTTGAACAGTCAACTGTTCACAACCAGATGTAATCTGTAAGCACTTTCTTTATGTAGCCCCATTCTATTTTTTTCAACCCGATTGACAGGACGAATCGACGAAAGCAGCACGTTAATAACGATTTGTAGCTAGCTATCATCTTCCGTTTTCTTTTGTTACAGTTCATTGTGTTTGCGTTTTTTAAAGGTTTTGCGGTTGTTTCATGATCAGTTCAAAATATTAATTGGATTGAATTCCTCGAAAACGTAATAAGTAAAACGCTGAATACTGTTTTTCATTTTTTTTTTTTGCTGTTCATTTCCAAACGTATTTTTGTAACGCTAATAAGCTGCCGTAGGAGACTGCCAACATTAGGGAATTTTAGTAACGAGGACGGCAGTGGCACAGAAAAAGAGGGTCTAAGTAGTAAAAACAGTCGTTCTTCACGCTCTGCATGTGCGTTTTATTACATTCCCTTGCCGTCCTCTGGAAAACGCTGAAAAACGTCAAATGACTAAAATCAGCGGCTTGAGGAGGCCGTTGGATTTTTGTTTCTCTCTCCAAACTTTAACACCGTTCATACCAGCTTCGTTTTTGGACATTTTATACTCATAAACACAAAAACTGTGGAGGTGCGGAATGGGACCAAAATTTCGTCTCACTGCCCTACCCACTCTGTTTTACTGTCGGCCAAATTTGATGGACGAAGTCCAAGAATTCGATTGTACCGTGGGCAGGGCAGTAAAACAGAATGGGTGGAACAGTGATGCGAAATGTTGGACCCATTCCACACTTCGGTGCTTTCGTAGTATGAGGGCAAGTACCCTGGCAAAATTATATAGGGCGACCCCACCCATAGGATGACCCTACTTCTCATGCAAATGAAAACACAAAATTTAGTGGTGCCTTCTAAGAGGCGCAACCAACCTCCAACTCCACGTACTCAAGATCTACAACAGGACCAAACAAAACAAAACAAAACAAAACAAAAAACACTCAGTACAATGGTACACGGTCAACTCGCCGTTACTCAAAACTGAGATGTTTCTTATTGAAAAAAAAAATAAATAAATAAAATTAGGGGGCGGTGTGGGGATGGGAAAGCGGACGTCTTTTGCCCTAACGTTTTGCTTACAAAAAAGGTGTTGTTGACGAGGGAAAGGAGGGAGATACTGGCATACTACTGTACACCGCCTCCCCCCTCTTTTTTTACCCCTACGCCGATGAAGAGGATACCAAAGCAGTTCGTTCAAAACAAAACAAAACAAGAAAACAAGAAAAAAAATTGATTTGAAAATGTTCAAGAAATCGTGACGGCCACTGTTCGGATGGTTTTTGTTCGTCGAGATTAGGTACTCAAGCAGGAGCCAAGAGAAGAGAGTGGGACAGATTGGGAAACACCCAGTCTAGCCTTTGGGATATATGAATTTCAGTAAAGTTTTTTCAGTGACGGAAGTCTGTTTCCCGAGACGTCCGCGAACATTGATTTATGGCACTCGTGCCTTTAAGGGGTCATGTGCCACATTTTTGCTGTAATAAGCATAAATGTGCACCGTTTAATGATTTTACAATCTTAAATTAGTCAGAATTAAGGTTTGCGGACCTCTCTGGAAACCGACTTCCGGTATCCATAAATTCACACATCCCAGCAAACGCCGTAAGATTCCCTCTCTGTCCCATTATCGTCTCTTACAGGAGCCCATAACCCTGACTTAAGCAAAAACGAGTCATCCAACCCTTTATTTCATTTTGCCGAAATACTTCTTCGCTTGATTGACTGGACACGTAATTATGGCTAACGTACAACGGCTTCCGCTTGGAGGAGTGTTTCTTGAAACAATGACACTGTTGTACTCCAACTTAATCGATCGAAAGGAAACCATGGAATGAAGAAGGTGGTAACTGCCTGCGTCATTTCCCGTGTTAAGTGAAAAGGTCGCACTATTTCCTCGAGAAACGTGATTTCAGTAATGGTCGTGAGCCATAATTTTTGATAAATAACTCCATTAACCCCTTAAGTGAATGTAACGTTTTTTTTTTTAAGCATAAGCATAATCCGTTAAATGAATTTAGCCGTGAACCGCGCTTTTATTATTTTGCCCCCTCCCCTAAAAAGAAAATCATTCGATACAGACCACATTGCGTGAATCAGTCATTTTGCTGCTTTAATTTGGATGTGCACTGCCTTTGTTCGTAAATCAAAATGGCGGCAGCACGCGCAGAAGGTTGTAAAGGCCTGAAGTCTTAGGGTCTGTTTACATGAAGAGAGGAAGATCCTAGCTCTAGGAAGATCTTAACACCATGTAAACTGCATTCACTCCGACGATCCTAGCACTAGGGACAGGGAACCAAACATGACGGCTTCCGGGCTTTCAGCAACTCTTCTTTTTTTTAACCAATTATGAATCATAAATGCAACCGAAATCCCTGCTTGTAAACTTTAAACGGAAAATTGTTTCGCTTTCCAGGATATTCCAACTGCTAGGATCTTCCTCCCTTCATGTAAACAGCCCTTAATGAAAAACCTAAGTGATCGTCTATTTTCGCCTGAAACGAGAAATGCCCATTTTATTGTCCGTGAAATGTGTAGCGACCGTTTCGTGAAATTTCACTCACGTGTCTCACTCTGATACGTCATCGTCCGATTTTGACATTCGGAAGTGAAGTTCCATAACCAAATATGGTAACGATAACAACAGCTTGTTAGTGCAAGAATTGGAAAGCGGAGCAAATCGAGGGTCATCTTGTTTGCGCGGAAGCTCTCTTCGCTTTGAGAGTCTAACTGTGAGCTGCCCCCGGGCTTGGCGACCATGGAGCTATTCAAATGTTCTCTGCTTGTCATTCTCCTGTCGTGTTGTGATGGAGATATCTACATGCATAGTCCTCGTGGAACGAATAATCGATTAAACGAGAGGTCGGCAGAGAGGCGAAACGCCAACAGAATGTTTGATTCTCAGGTATGTAGCTTATTTAATGTAAGAAATACGTTCGTTGGTCGAGGCTTTCTAGATGATTTGGGATGCCGGAAATTGTTTTCGTTACGCATCGCAACGTAGTTAGTAACTTACTCACTAACTATGATCGCAATCACGAAGCACTTTGTGAATAGGTCGACGCCGTCATGTAAGCAGGCTCGAAAGGGTTTCTTACGGCTTATAACAATCCAACACAGAGATTCCAACCCCATGTGATGGAAAATAGGGAGTAACTGTTAGCCCCGAAGGTGCGAGCTTCTAGGGGGGG
>BLFK01000390.1:958755-972163 GCA_014634185.1 Astreopora myriophthalma | reverse complement strand
AAAATTCACCCATTTCACTTCCCCTGGATCCACGCCTGCCTGAGTTATGAAAGAGCATGGAATCCCTCATCCCTCATACTGTGCCTGTGCTCGCATTAAAATTTGTTTTCACTTGGCATGAATCTCTTGTGCTTTCTCTTAGGCTTGCACTTGTGCTTGTGTTGCTACTGAAAACCATCTGTAAGACGATTACTGTGTAATGATGCCAAATTACAGCGATGTATGTTTTGCTGTGGTACTGTTGGTTACATCAACCCTTCCATGCAAGTGATAAAAACATGTTCTGTTGGCCTATCAAACTTCAATGTTTTGACAGCAAAACTTCAAAATTTTCCTGCCCACTTGTAGTGCTATTCATTGCTGCTGGGTGGGATATTTTTCAAAAGACGAAAGAGAGGAAAAGAATCATGTCTGATCAAAGAACTATTGAAGAGTTTTTGGCCGAAAAATATCCTGATTTCCACCACCATTACGGCTAACTTTTTCCCACATTTTTTCAATTGCCAAACATTCCAGTTAGACCAACGGATGCATTTTTTCCCTAATTCAATTATGTTTAGTCCATAAACATAAGACGTTTTAACAGCTACATATTGAGAAATTGTTGCATCAAGACTTGTTTTCCACTAAAAATGCATCATTGTTTATTTTCAATTGTTAAGCCTTTCTGTTCATTCAAATTAAAATATTACCCTTGTATCGCTCGACAGAACTAATTTTCTGTTTGTGATGGAAAATGAGTTCTTGTAACAAATGCGATGATTTGTCTAGACAAACAGAAATGTTTGGCGCTTGAAAAAGCGTGGAGAACAGTTAATAGCTGTTCACGGTAGCTCAATAATGGCAGTAGTAAATCAGGATGTACTTTTTCCAATATGGACCTTCCAGCCCCCATCACATGCAAATCTGGAGGTTTTGAAAAAGAGCCCAGAAAAACCTGGAGATTAGGACCTCAAACCTGGAGACTTCAAAAATATGCGTCAAATAAAAACAACAATGACAGATTATTTGTTTCAGAGTATTCTTTACCTTATTAGTGCTCTTTGTTGTACCGTGAGTTGCTGTACCGTCACCGTGTGTTGGCATCCCAAACCGTGAGTCTCACGGTCAAACCGTGAGGGTTGGAAGGTCTGCCAATAACTCTTTGATAGTTCTGTGATCAGACATGATTCTTTTCTTTTAAAAAAATATCATGCCAAGCAGCAATGAACTAATAGGGCTTCAAATGGGTGGGAAAACACTGAAGTTTTGCTGTCAAAACATTGAAGTTTGATAGGCCAACAGAACATGTTTTTATCATGTGCGTGGAAGGGTAGATGCAATCGATGGTAACTTTAACCCTCTAGCTAAGGACATACCCCTCTCAATACGCACTTTTTTTGAGATATGAAACAATAATTATCTTTCAAAGTTAGAGACCTATATTTTTTAGAAGCATTAGTTTTTGTGTAAATTAGGAAAAAAAAAAACTGCAGTGTAGAGTTAGGGAACTGCCTCTTTTTTTAAAGCTACATGTACTGCTTTTGTTTTTGTTTGTTTGTTTTGTTTTGTTTGTTTTTTTCGAAAATTTGTCTCATTGCACAAAATGGCTTAACATAAGGTCACTGAGGTAGAAAACCCAAGACAGTACAGTAATGAAAGTTGAACCTAAGACCTGGTTTTTGTTTGTTTGTTGTGCTTATGCTTAATATGTCATATGTGTAAACCAGTCCTTTAATGATTGTGATGTCATGAACAAGAAACCGCACCACACTCCAATGTAAACTGTTGGATTCCCAGTGTTCACTGGAGAATGCCCAGGCTTTTTGATCAGTGTTTGAGCCCTCCAGGTGTACAATGGGCACAACATCTTGTGTTCTGTTAAGGGGCACGGGGTCATTACTACTGAACAGTGTTTCTCCTTACTCTCAACATGCTGATTATCACATCTCAATTTTGTGAAGCATTCAGTTCTCCAATTTACTGTACGTCAATTTGTTTTACAGAACAATAACCGTGGTGGATACAATGTTGGGGACAAAACCGACAAACCAGCTACAAAGGCTGCTGACCAATATAACATGGTACAGTTTAATGAAATAATTTACATGCACGTGTTGTGTACAGCTAGTACAAATTGGTGTAATTTAAGAATTCTACTGTTAAAACATACATGTCTCGAGTAGTAATTGATCTCAGAGGGAGAATGTGTACCAGGATCCTATTGCCAGAAACTTTTTGCATGTAAACTGTATACAGTCTAAGGCATATGGCGCTAGGATGATCTACACTCTAGCTGGGTCTTCCTAGCACTACAGGATCTTCCTTTATGTAAACAGCCCCTAACCCTGCTTTGAACAGCCCAAGCCAGTACTATTAATAATATTAAAGTACACATAAGCCTATAATTAACAACAGCGAGGAGAATTTATACTACATGTATTTAATATTGGGGCTTAGAATTAATGGTTAATGGTCGTGATTCATGTGAGGATTTGATTTGACAAAATGTCAAACATTTTGCAGAATTTTTTCGAAAGTGGAGGCAAAGGTAAATCGTATCTTACATTCGAGTGGACCAATCAGCATGGATCTGGTGGGAATGATGACATAAACCCACACAAGATGAACAGTAATCTTGTGCTACAGTTCATGTGTCAATGGCTTCCTGAAACAGCTTCTGTGGACACTTTGCGCAATGGGATAAATACTAATACTCCCAAGTTTAGGGCTTCCAATAATGAGAAAGAAACCTCCCAACAATATGACCAACGCAAAGCAGGGGATATGGATATTAAAAGGGGCATGCATGAGTCATGGGAGTGGTACGATAAATGCAGAAGAAGGGAACGAAATCAAGGTGAGACTTTTCACACTGACATTCCTTGACGGGATTTTGCTTACCAACCTGGGCCCAGTTGTTCATAGCCCGATTAAGCTAACCCTGGGTTAGAGTGAACTTTGATTCCAGTTTATTTACCAATTCACAAAGATTTTCCCGGAAGATTTTTGCTTGTCACAATTGTGACTTACGCTTTTCTTCCGCTTTAGTCTAAACCCACTTTTTGAGAGTGTTTTCAGAGGGAGAAATTAAAACGTTGGTTACTTTTTAACCGAGGGTTAGCGTTAATCGGCTTTCGAACAACCGGGCCCTGGTTGGCAGGGTGTGTTTTCACAGATAGGGTTTGCGGACATTAATTTTGATCTTAATTTGTGAATTGCGTGTACAACTCGTCTTGGTTTTAACTGCAGATGACATGTGATTGGCCAGAGCAAATTGATTGCTTACTAGCTTAAGCAACTTGATTTGGTGGCTTAAAATTAAATGAGAATCTCATTGAAGTTTGCTGACTTGATTAACTTCAAGCAAGCTGTAAAATAAAGTTTGTTGACATCATTAACTTTGCCTTTGTCACAAGCTAAGTGACCTAAAAAAAGCGCTTGTGAAAACACAGCCAGTTTTTGCATGTTTTAAAATAATAAATTAATGAATAAACAAACGAACAATCAAATAAATAAATACATAATTAACGTTTGAGAATCAGCAGTTGCACATTGGCAGCCTTTTTATTATTCTTTTGTATAAAATCAAAATGCTAATTAGACTCACTAGCCTCATTTTTGTGTAAAAATTCTTTTGAACTTTTACGCATGCAAACGGGGCTAGTGAGGCTAATTAGTGCAAAGATAAAAGAATAATAATTAGTTGGAAGCCATTTATGCATTTGGTCTACTCATCCAATGAAAGCAGATCAATTAATGGACGAATTGGAATTTGGACATGTTGGTTTTTGAGGAGAGAGAAAAACTAGAATACCCAGAGAAAATTATCTGGGAGCAGAGAGGAAAACCATCAACGAACTCAACCCACATTGCTGAGTCGGAGAATGAAACCCAGGCCACATTCATGAGAAGCGAGTGCTCTCGCCACTGCACCATGCCAGCTCTCCTTCATCTTTCATTATCGTTAATGACAATTTTTCATGTCACACTTATGGGGCTGCCATTACATTTTGAGTTGGCTGTTCCTTGGGCCTTCACGCCCATGATAATTTATTGCTTTGCAAGTAAATTATTTTTTCCAGCAACTGGCAACGTACACTACACCTGTAACGTCGGAGTCTCTTTTGGCAGACTCATCCATAACGATCGTAGCCATGCGCATACATGTAGCACAGCGACAAGAGATGTCTGGATTGTGAGCAACGAATTGCTCTTCAATTGTCGCATTCAAGTTTACAACAATAGCTCAAGACCCCTCATAAAACACCGGATATAGGGACAAGCTTGATGTACCATTATTTAAGGTGGCTCGAAATGGTTTTTAGAGAAACTTCATGTAGTCTCTGGTTTTGGATAATAAGCGAACTTAGGATCGTCGTACCACCGTGAAAGTTATCCGAGAAACGAAGAAAGCATCATAGATTTATTTTGCAATATTTTTACCGCAAAGTTGTCACCATATCAACACAATAAGGTACTCTACTGGACCACTAAAATTGAGTTCGCTTGCCTTAGTTTGAAAAAGTAATGGTGAATTTTTTTCGTGATGAGGCTATAATAGAGTTCATGGAAATATAAATATAGTCCTAGAGGAATTAGTTTTTGACTCAGAACACACTGATTTATTTACATGTATTTAGATAAATCATGCAGTAGGTTTTATTAGGATTCGTTTTATTGTAATGGTTGTTGAAAAATCGTTTATGGAATGACCAATAATGGGAAAACTTTATCCTAAACTAACTTTGCTGATTGTTTTGCGGTTCACATGCCGATTGCTATGTAGGTTTGTTTACTGCTGATCAAAAACTAGCTGGTAATGGAGGCATCTACACACGACAGAATCCCACAGGAACACGCCGAGGATATGAGTGTCCTGAAGAACGGGACTATTACCCTTACTGGCATCCAACAGAATGGAAGGACATTGCTGTGTTGACAAGCAATGCGTCGCACTGTGAATATTACAAGAAACACAGCTTTAATGTTGAGCCCAAGGGTTGGTCAACTGTCTTGTTTTAATGATGATAAAATTACTAATTGTAGCAATAAACTTTACAATGTACCTTATGTACTGTTTAGTAAACGAGCAGTAATGTTTTGTGGGATCGACTAGCAATAGAGTTATTTCAGTAGTGTAGAGTTAGAGTTAACGACTGCCAAAATCCTGAATTCAAGAGTCCCAAAACCAGAATGAAACCTAACTCTAAAAGTCAGTGTTTAGACCTAATGGTAATCACTACCATTAGATGTAACCCTAAAAATCATGAATTTAGGGAGAGTCTTGTAAGTTTAACTCTAACTCTGGGCCATATCTATATAAAAATAACTCTATTAATAGCTGTCCCCATGTTTTGTCAGGTTTTATACCTGATGAAACACGACCTGCGAGCTTATTGAACGGCTTCAAAAACGTTCCACAAAGAGCGTGTCCAATCCGAACAGTGGTTCAAATTGCGAGGGGAAAGTATTAGCATACAAGAAAAAACAAGCTATGCCTTACTAGCATTCTGTATAATAAAGAATACTAACAGGGGGTATTTTTCCGGGCTTTAAAGCTCATGCACGTGGCGTTTTATCGGTGTCTTCATGGGCTGTTAGGATTATGAATTATGAATTTTTTTTTTCCCTGAAGCATCTCAGCGGGCCGGAATCCTAAATCCTCGAATTTGATTGGCTAATCACTCCCTCGTAGCCTGTCCAGCTTTTTGCGCTACGGACCACACGGTCCGGAATTTTACCGGTCAAGTGTCAACTTGCACTTCCTTTTGACGTTTGGCAGATGATTTTCATTTTGAAAGAAATGATTATGAAGTGCGGGTTAGAAATGATCCCCACACTTTCGGGACAATTTAAGCAATTGTCTCTCATATGCACTTGAAAAATTCAAGTGACTCCAACGGGATTCGAACCCACGACCTCTGCGATGCCACTTGAAAAATTCACTTGAATTTTTCAAGTGCATACAAGAGACAATTGCTTAAATTGTCCCGAAAGTGTGAGGATCATTTCTTTAGTTCATTTCTAACGCGCACTTCATAATCATTTCTTTGATTCATCATTCCTTTCACGGGAAAACACGCGTGAGGCCAACAAATTGACCTGCTCTCAACTGTGTGGCTTCATAGCTCAGTTGGTAAGAGCACTGCACCGGCATCGCAGAGGTCGTGGGTTCGAATCCCGTTGCAGTCAATTGAATTTTCAAGTGCATGTAAGAGACAATTGCTTAAATTGTCCCGAAAGTGTGAGGATCATTTCTTCAGTTCATGATTTTCATTTTAATGACTTTTGCATGGCTTTTGCTCTTTTCATGGCGGTACTCACACGTCAACTAAAGTAAATTGGTGATAGACATGCTCGTATTGCTTTCTTAGCTCTCAGGCGTTTTGTAAGCATCCTATCCATCTTTCCTGTCTCTTTTTCCCAATTCGAAAAGAGAAATTCCAGAAAAAGAATAAAAAAGTTATTTACCGGTCTTGGTCGGTTCGTATAGGGAAAAACTGTGGCCCCGAGCACACTTTTTTCCTATATGGACCTCCCGCCCGGTAAGTGAAACTTCACAGTGTATTTTATTGTGAAGCAGTTCAGCACAGGCTACACTAATATTACTGACACTCGCCCTGTCACTAGAATTTATTAAAAAACAAAACAAAAAAAAAACAAAAAAAGAAAATAAAGAAAAGGATTTTTGTGGAGATGGGACAAATAGAGTACTCATAGAGAAGACTATGGAGCACCAAGAAACTCGACCCACGCTGGGTCAACTCGTCTCGGTCCAGTCATCTCACTGTATTTATCACAAAAAAAAATACTCAGTTCATGAATTTTCTTGTGACAGTTTAGCCGTGCACTGGAAATTCGTGCTGAAAAGGTTAAAATAAAATTTGAAAAATATGAAGCCAAAAAGTTGTTGACTTGGTGCTGTAAAGAAGTTGTCGTTCTGGCGTCGGTTGTTCAAAAGGTGGACAGCGCTATCCACTGGATGAATTGCTATCCAGGTGATAAGCGCTAGAAAAAGCAATTGAATTAGAGCGGTTTTAAGATTAGCGTCGTAAAACCAACGTAATTTTACAGACAATCACGTTCTGAAGGAAATACGCCCTTCAGCCAATCACAAGTTGAAGTAATTCACGAATTGGTTTTACTAGTCAATCAGAACGTAATGCGAGTGAACGCAGCCGGCGTCGAGTGCGGGAAAACGACAGTGAGGAGAGTCATAATTGTTTTAAGTTTGCATCTGATTGGTTGAAAAGTTCGGGCAAGTTTTTGTATTCACTAATACAGTAAACGAAAACCAAAGCAATTGTGTAAAAATACTTTCGGCACTCAGTTGAAGACCGCTCTGTCCGGTGGATAAAGATTTTCATGTATCCGATAGTGCCGTCCGCCCATTGAACAACTCGGCCTTAAAAGAACAAGTTTACTAAGCATTTTCGACTGATGACCGACTTACTGATTGATTTAGTAATTAAATGCTTCAGTTGTTTATCAATAACTTGTTTAGTTGATTCTCTACTGATCTCATTACTTCTCTTAACAAGCTACTGCAATTTTTCGCTTAGGAGAGTGTGTGGAATATTATACGGCTGGAGGAAAGCGTAAGCAGTGGTCAACGTACAACAACGAGAAAGATTGCATCGACAACGGTGGCAAATGGATGATGTTCACAAACTTCCTGGAGAAACTACCATGGCAGGAATACAATAGTGAAAAGAAGTGTCTCGATGGCGGCGATCATTTTACCTGGGGGATCCCTATTGGATCGGACAAACCAATGTGTCTAGTGAAACTTGACGAGCCTTACTGTGGTCAGGCGCCCTGGACACGAGACAATCACCTTGGCAACACCCCAGAGGGCCAAATGCCAACCTTTACGTGGACGATTCCGTCATTTCCCTCTGGTCAATCCCAGCTGTGTGTATTTAGAATTCGGTTAGTGCGCCAAGCTCGCCTGTTTCCAGGGTCTGTTATCTCTTCCCTCCCGAGGGAGCGAGAGTGGGGAGATGAAAGTCCTATGTGCCTCACTCTGCGGTGGATAAATGCCCAGAGAAATGTTGTTCTAAGGTTTCAATTTGTTAATGAAGGATTCAAAGCGTGATAGAGTAAGCGCATATTACTTGATCCGAGGTTGTGGCCATTAGGACGTCAGTGTTTTACAAACATTTTTGCGAGGCCAGACTTACTACAAGATTCACGAAACCCTTCAAAGCTAAGATATTTCCTAAGTATTGTCTTACAACAATGGCCCTTTGGTGACTTTTGTTATGAGACAATGCTTAGGAAAATACCTTACGAGGGCTTCGTGAATACGGCCCCAAGCCAGCGTTTTCAGTTTTATCCACTGTTGCCTGTAAATGCCGATGCTGCCGAGTAACATGTTTCTCGTTGAAACGACATTGTTTTATTAAGTGATGCAGAGATACTCGGAAACTGAATAGCTCCTGGCAAGAGTCAACAGTTAGTATGGCCTTCAGCTGGTAACCGGTTCGGAGTGGATGCACTGGCACTGCGCTGCAAGAGATTCCAGGGGGGGTTGGGCCTTGAAGCTAGGCTCGGGGTTATGTCATTCCTTACCACAGAAGTGCTGTGGCAACATGAATAATTGTCAGTGGTAGAAATCCACTTACATACTGTCACCAATCCTGTATAATCTGATTGGCTCGTTACTCGCCATCTATTGAGTGATGGTGAGTAGGAAACAAACAAACAAACAAACAAACAAACAAACAAACAAAAAGTGGGCGTTTTGAACAGAACAAAACAATAGCACCTTCAGATCTTTATGAATTCGAAAGTAGTATGTGGATGGATTTCTACTAAAGCTATTAGACTACTAGTTCTCTTTATAGGCGCATCGTTGGCTATCGATTGAGTTCCAGAAAACCAGAACTTGTAGTGTAATTGTTAAATAGTCAATAGTCGTGAACTGTACATTCTGACCAACTTAGCCTTGTTTTTCACCAGCACATAAGCGTAACCGTGAAAATAGGCTAGCGAGAAAGCGAGAAACATTTATAAACATAAGCACGTACACATGCGTAAACTGAAGAACCATCTTTTGACGGTTAAGCCTACGCTTACGCTGTTCCATGTGCAAGTTAGCTAATACAGAGATTCACAGCAGCTTCGCGTTTACGGCCAACTGCAAACCGTCGGGTTGAGACAGTTTGCTGTTTGCCAAAATTAACTGAATGAAATAATTATACTTGATTTAAGCTTACTTCCTACCTGTTTGCCAAAGCAATGGAGCAAGTAAACTTATTTAAAAAAAAAAGGAGAAATATGCTAGAATGAGGGAATTTGCTCGTTTATGTGTGCGTCAAGTTGTGTATGTCTATATGTTTGCTTATTCTTATGTGCTAACGAACATAACATCGCTTTCTTCTAGATATAACATATCAACGGATGATTATGATGGCTGGAGTACTAATTCTTCATATAACGATAAGTAAGTACAAATATAATCAGTAATAATATGGAATGAAGTGATTGACTAAAAACTATCAAATAAGACAAATACATGTATGGACGCATTCTTTGGAACCGTACACGGAATGGCGGTATGCCTGCTGTTTTGGGGCTTATTCCGTTTTAATTCGGAATTAACGGAATAGCATTCTGTTTATTCTGCGTCCGATAGCAAAATGAACGGCCAATATATATGTTATTTACCGGGCGGGAGGCCCGCTAGGAAAAAAACCGTGCCTGTGGCCTTGAGTACGACCCGAGGCCGAAGGCCGTACTCAAGAGCGAGTGCACAGTTTTTTCCCATACGGACCGGCCTACAGACGGTAAATAACTTTTTCTATTTTTTATTTGTTGTCAAATTCGTCTTTCCAAATTGGCAAAAAGAGACAGGAAAGAAGGATATGATGCTTACAAAGCGCCTAAGGGCTAAGAAAACAATATGAGTACTCACACGAGTGATAACAAAATCGGACAAGGACAACCGTTTAGGGAGAGTTCGATTTACCACGTCAAACCGAATTGGACAACACGAAGTCCATTACCAATTTATCGTAAAAATTACACTTTTTACAATTTTCCTGGAAGTACTGTAGTTGTTCAAGGAGGAAAAAAAAATCGCCATTTTGCAAAGAGCCCTTCCCGTTCTGAGTCCTTACACTTTCCGACGTTTTCGAATTTGCACACGACTCTAACTTGGCCATCTGTCGCCGAAAACAGATATAAACAGTCTGCGCATTAAAATAGTCGTTTGAAGGAATTTTCGTCATTATTTTGCGCCTGCCTTCAACCGAAAGGCGTCATTAGCACTTAAAAATAGCGTGACAGAGTCCCTATGATGAACTATTTCCGAAAGTACGGCCATCGGGGATAGCGAGCGTTTAAAAGTATTGACTTTGAACGCGTACGCTAATGATTGGCCAAAAAATTGCGCGCTATATTCTGAACTGAAGCCAATTCGCCGGTAACAAAACGAGTAGAGGCCTGTGTCCGAAATGCCGCCGCAAAGCATGCATGGATTGTTTAGCTGGACAGAACGGCAATATTTAGTTGTTGCATAGCCGTTATTCGGCCATTTTCTCGCCGTTGTGTCCAGCCAAACAATCCATGCATGCTCTGCGGTCACATTTCGGAGACAAACCTCTACTCGTTTTGTTACCGGCGAATTGTTAATGGTGGCACGTGTCTTCCCGCTCTTTCTATATAATTATATTTGCTTCGAAATTTTGATTGGCTTGTTCAATTGCCAGCGACTGTAAATTAATTGCGATTGGCCGAAGCTGTTGCTTTCGTCCCTTGCTTTCACGAGAGTTGATTCAGTGAAAGCCACTCTAATTATGCTTTTTACGGAATGTCTTTCAGGCTTATAGAGCAGAATCCTGCAGCTGATATTGGGGCGACAACGCCCTTGAAACTAGCGATGAACACTGCCCAGTATGGTCGGACTTTTCAGGACAGGTCACATGTCATCAAACTAAGCCAGCGATTAACTAACGCTGTACCAGAGGACAAAAACATTTACAATTTGAACGTTCGTGGAAAGAGAGGAAACATCGTACAAGTATGAGAACACACTTAAGCCAGCGACACACTAGTAGTTCGCCGATCGCAGCGATTTTGAATGCCAGCGAATTGGGTACCGCTGCGTGGTACGGGCACACCTGGCGATTTTGTACGCCGATCGCAGCGAATTTCTACTCTTCTTTTGTTCTCAGGCGCCTCTCAAAGTAAAATTGACTGTTGTCCGGCCAAAAATATCAATTATTTTTATCCTTCCAGCATAATTTTTTAACACACTTCAGTCACGAATGTATGCGCCACAATAATATATTTTTAGAAACTTCCACTGTATCGTATTTAATAAGAAATGATTAGTTCAAAAGGTTTTTGAGGGATAGGGTGGAGTAGGCAAACCTGCTTTTGCTTGAGATATTCCGGAATAAGAACATACTTCATAATATTCTGCTCTTTGCTCCTGGCAGCAGAATAGATGGAATGATATCCGATAATTGCTAAGTAAACGGCCCTTTCCCGAAGTATTCCGATATTCTTATTCCTGATGTATCCCAAACGGATGTTGCCTAATTGTCACGAGTTCTATTTTCTAATGATTTCATTTGAGTGTCGTACAGCCAAAACTAAGGTAATTACAAACTCAGCCAATCAGGATCTGAAGGAAGCATTGCCGTCAGCTAACCACAAATCGAAGTAATTCATGACTTTGTGTACTAGGCAGTCAGAACGCAAAGCGAGATTATTAAAGGTAACCGTGACCAAGCGCACGAAAACGAGACTGGCTGAGTCGCAAAAGGGTTTTAGTTTTGCATCGGATTGGTTGAAAAGTTCGCGCAAGTTTTTTTTTTATCCATTCATGGAGCAAAGAAAAATCAAAACCGAAGCGATCGCGTGATTACTTTCGACACTCAATGGAAAACCGCTCTGTGTTGAGGGACCAGGCCCCAGTTGTTCGAAGGGTGGATAGCGCTATCCGCTGGATAAGTCAATTGGATTTGCTAGTGCTTATCCGGTGGATAGCGTTATCCACCTTTCGAACAACTTGGACCAGGGCATTAAGTTATGGGTATTGATTGTCAAATGATGACAAAGTTGGCAAATATACTGTTTCATTTTGTTAACTCTCTGACTCCCTTTTTTTTGGCAGGTTTACCCGGCTGTTGAATATGACTTTGTTCCTACCAAGATGTCCCTCAATAAGGAGACTGACTTGCTTCACATTCAATGGGCAGGTACGGAATTATGCGTTCATTTGCATTAACAAAAAAAAAACCCCTCTTGTTTTAATCTACATAGTGAAACGTTAACGTTAACGTTAGCGTTAAACGTTAAACGGCTAGCACTTGCTTACATCGCTCAAACTGACAATAGGCCATTTCCGAGTTCACATCAGCCTCTTTTTCAAAGACTTTGCACTTAGACTCGCTTTGAAAGAGAGGCTGAAGTGAACTCGAAAATGGCCTATTCCCTTTTACTCCATGGTACATGGAGTAACATCTTTTACTCCATGGTACATGGAGCAGCATCTACTTCATACTTAACAGAAACTTTGAAGAAAAATTCAGAAGAGAAAGGATTACGTGTCGAACCCGAATCATTCGCTTCTTGGTAATACCGATATCCAGTAGACTAACGAGGCTGTGGACCTGCTTAAAATTGCCATTTTTTTTTAAAGGTTTAGGCACTAAAACTAACAGTTTTCAAATCGGTGCTTCGAATTAAATGCTGTCAATTAGTGCGGAGCTCAGATGCGCGGTTTCTTGTTGAACTTGGACTCTATTCTGACAGTTTTTTAATCCAATGAAACGCGTTCTCTTGATAACGATGGGCTGGTCACTTAAGATAGGGACCATTAAATCATGTAATTATCAGGAGATGTCCCACGTCATTTTGAGCCATGGAAACAAGTGCCATCCCGGCCCGTTAAAACAACGTTGTTTGGACTTATCCGCCGTTCGGCTTAGTAAACAACACTGACTGACTGAAGAAACTTAACTGCTCAATATTTCATTTGAATGCCCCGCACAGTTTAGGACACGCACCTGGCTGGTACCTGTCTCCATCGCTCAAAATGATGTTGGAGATCTCCTGATTATTATGTGATGTAATGTTTCGTATCTTAACTGACTAGTCCATCTTCGTCAAGAAAACGCCATTTATTGCATAGAAAACTAACAGATCAGAGCTCGACTTCAACAAGAATGCCCGCCTCTTTGCTCAGCGCTGATCTACAGTGTTTAGGTCTAAGCACAAAATGAAAACGGTGGGTCTTCAGTTATTGTGATCGTATACCTCTATTTAAATTCTTTAAGAAATTCGCATTTTCAGCACTTGCCTCGTTCGTCATCATCATCATCATCATCATCATCATCATCATCATCATCATGATCATCATGATCATCATGATCATGATCATCATGATCATCATGATCATCATGATCATCAT
>BLFK01000390.1:924700-958745 GCA_014634185.1 Astreopora myriophthalma | reverse complement strand
AAACTAGCGATGAACACTGCCCAGTATGGTCGGACTTTTCAGGACAGGTCACATGTCATCAAACTAAGCCAGCGATTAACTAACGCTGTACCAGAGGACAAAAACATTTACAATTTGAACGTTCGTGGAAAGAGAGGAAACATCGTACAAGTATGAGAACACACTTAAGCCAGCGACACACTAGTAGTTCGCCGATCGCAGCGATTTTGAATGCCAGCGAATTGGGTACCGCTGCGTGGTACGGGCACACCTGGCGATTTTGTACGCCGATCGCAGCGAATTTCTACTCTTCTTTTGTTCTCAGGCGCCTCTCAAAGTAAAATTGACTGTTGTCCGGCCAAAAATATCAATTATTTTTATCCTTCCAGCATAATTTTTTAACACACTTCAGTCACGAATGTATGCGCCACAATAATATATTTTTAGAAACTTCCACTGTATCGTATTTAATAAGAAAAGATTAGTTCAAAAGGTTTTTGAGGGATAGGGTGGAGTAGGCAAACCTGCTTTTGCCTGAGATATTCCGGAATAAGAACATACTTCGTAATATTCTGCTCTTTGCTCCTGGCAGCAGAATAGATGGAATGATATCCGATAATTGCTAAGTAAACGGCCCTTTCCCGAAGTATTCCGATATTCTTATTCCTGATGTATCCCAAACGGATGTTGCCTAATTGTCACGAGTTCTATTTTCTAATGATTTCATTTGAGTGTCGTACAGCCAAAACTAAGGTAATTACAAACTCAGCCAATCAGGATCTGAAGGAAGCATTGCCGTCAGCTAACCACAAATCGAAGTAATTCATGACTTTGTGTACTAGGCAGTCAGAACGCAAAGCGAGATTATTAAAGGTAACCGTGACCAAGCGCACGAAAACGAGACTGGCTGAGTCGCAAAAGGGTTTTAGTTTTGCATCGGATTGGTTGAAAAGTTCGCGCAAGTTTTTTTTTATCCATTCATGGAGCAAAGCAAAATCAAAACCGAAGCGATCGCGTGATTACTTTCGACACTCAATGGAAAACCGCTCTGTGTTGAGGGACCAGGCCCCAGTTGTTCGAAGGGTGGATAGCGCTATCCGCTGGATAAGTCAATTGGATTTGCTAGTGCTTATCCGGTGGATAGTGTTATCCACCTTTCGAACAACTTGGACCAGGGCATTAAGTTATGGGTATTGATTGTCAAATGATGACAAAGTTGGCAAATATACTGTTTCATTTGTTAACTCTCTGACTCCCTTTTTTTTGGCAGGTTTACCCGGCTGTTGAATATGACTTTGTTCCTACCAAGATGTCCCTCAATAAGGAGACTGACTTGCTTCACATTCAATGGGCAGGTACGGAATTATGCGTTCATTTGCAGTAACAAAAAAAAAAAACCCTCTTGTTTTAATCTACATAGTGAAACGTTAACGTTAACGTTAGCGTTAAACGTTAAACGGCTAGCACTTGCTTACATCGCTCAAACTGACAATAGGCTATTTCCGAGTTCACATCAGCCTCTTTTTCAAAGACTTTGCACTTAGACTCGCTTTGAAAGAGAGGCTGAAGTGAACTCGAAAATGGCCTATTCCCTTTTACTCCATGGTACATGGAGTAACATCTTTTACTCCATGGTACATGGAGCAGCATCTACTTTAAACTTAATAGAAACTTTGAAGAAAAATTCAGAAGAGAAAGGATTATTACGTGTCGAACCCGAATCATTCGCTTCTTGGTAATACCGATATCCAGTAGACTAACGAGGCTGTGGAGCTGCTTAAAATTGCCATTTTTTTTTAAAGGTTTAGGCACTAAAACTAACAGTTTTCAAATCGGTGCTTCGAATTAAATGCTGTCAATTAGTGCGGAGCTCAGATGCGCGGTTTCTTGTTGAACTTGGACTCTATTCTGACAGTTTTTTAATCCAATGAAACGCGTTCTCTTGATAACGATGGGCTGGTCACTTAAGATAGGGACCATTAAATCATGTAATAATCAGGAGATGTCCCATGTCATTTTGAGCCATGGAAACAAGTGCCATCCCGGCCCGTTAAAACAACGTTGTTTGGACTTATCCGCCGTTCGGCCTAGTAAACAACACTGACTGACTGAAGAAACTTAACTGCTCAATATTTCATTTGAATGCCCCGCACAGTTTAGGACACGCACCTGGCTGGCACTTGTCTCCATCACTCAAAATGATGTTGGAGATCTCCTGACAATTATGTGATGTAATGTTTCCTATCTTAACTGACTAGTCCATCTTCGTCAAGAAAACGCCATTTATTGCATAGAAAACTAACAGATCAGAGCTCGACTTCAACAAGAATGCCCGCCTCTTTGCTCAGCGCTGATCTACAGTGTTTAGGTCTAAGCACAAAATGAAAACGGTGGGTCTTCAGTTATTGTGATGGTATACCTCTATTTAAATTCTTTAAGAAATTCGCATTTTCAGCACTTGCCTCGTTCGTCATCATCATCATCATCATCATCATCATCATCATCATAGCAGTCTGTCCGGGCGACAATGACTGTTTCATTTAGGGCTTATAAGATTTCTCCATGCAACTCTGTCGTTCGCTTTCTGCTGCCTGGAACTCCTGTCTATATCCAGCTTCTTCAGGTTTCTTTTTACCTTGTCTTTGAATCTCAGCCTTGGTCTTCCCTTATAACCACCGCAACGGTACTATTGACTCCATGCAGCATATCTTTAACACGCTTTATTTACTGTATATATCGGAACTGCCAGGAGGGCAACATGAAGAAAGGAAGGTTGAGCTGAATTGAAGCGGCACGAAGAAACGAATGGTGGACTGAGTTAAAAGCGGTTAAAACTAGAAATAAAAGCAAACACAAAACGTTACAAAGTGAACTCATGTGAAACGAAAAACTCGACGGAAAACAACACTTACATTTGTTTAGGAGCTGGATAGCTGCATAACGCGTCGAAGACTGAAAGAGGAACTGCTTTTAAAGCGAAAGAAACTGCACTAGAGGCGAATAGACTGAACTTAAAATAAACTAACTGCATTGGAAGCGAAGCGAAGTGAACTGAAAGAGACTTTACTAACCTTAAATGCTTTCAAAGAAATATGAATGTATTACGCTAAATTACTTGACTAACACATTCCGCACGCACAACAAACTAACAATGACATTTAACGCGAACCTACAATAAAACTAATGACGAGGCGTTTACATCACTGATCACGTTTGCCCTCACATAACTGTGAATAGAGTAGCTACCTAGGGAGACGCTGGTGATCCGTCCTCTTAACATGACCTAGCCACCTCCGGTTCATCTGTATTAACATGAGCTCCATTGATGGTAAACCAGCACATCTATGTTGGTCATCTTGTCTTTGCATGAGATGTGTTCATGATGGCTTGTAGGTGTCTCGTCATGTAATCGTGCAGTTTCTTTACCTGCGCCCTGTAGACAGTCCAGGCCTCAGCATCGTACAGTAGGGTAGCCAGTACTGTCGCTCTTTACACCTTGCATTTCACACGAACAGACACATGTCGGTTATCCCACAATCTCTCCCTCAAATTTCCGAACACAGCACACGCTCTTCCCGTTCTGAGAGACAGTTCATCCTCCAACCTCCATTCTCAGAAACAGTACTCCCGAGGTACCTGAAACGGTCACGAATTGCAAACCTGAATCCCACAACCCGGCAGCGTGCCTAGAACCACTTACCAGGCCTCTGATCCGTGCCGGGAAAATAACAATTTATGCTAATTAAATTACATTGAGAGCAATGATCATGAAGTGCGGGTAAGTGCGCACGTCATAATCATTTCTCTCATTCATAATTCCTTTCACGGGAAAACACGCATGAGCCCAACAAATTGACCTGCTCTCAACTGTGTGGCTTCATAGCTCAGTTGGTAAGAGCACTGCACCGGCATCACAGAGGTCGTGGGTTCGAATCCTGTTGGAGTCACTTGAATTTTTCAAGTGCATATAAGAGACAATTGCTTAAATTGTCCAGAAAGTGTGAGGATCATTTCTTCAGTTCATTAAATTACATTGTTTGCCATCTTTCGAATGGCCACAATTGTTTAACCCCAGTTTTCATATGTCGGGAAAGTCCCGAACCAACGGGGATTTCACTGTTTCCCGACCGCCCAGATTTTGCCCACGAAAAATCGTAAACATCCTAGATCGTCTGGGATGGTCGGCGACAATTCGGGAAAATCGGGAGCGTATCGTTTTCCAGATTTCTGCCCACGATGGTCGGCGGTCATTCGGGACAAATAACAACTTGAACTGTCGGGCACGTTGGGGGATAGTTTTACCTCGGTACCAAGCCTAAAATTGGCCCAGTTCTAGTCTGCCGTCCAGTTTGGCGTGCGTTTCCCGTGAATCTGGGATTTTTCCCGACATGTCTGAAAAGTCTGGGACGGTCGGGAAACTACAGAATCCTCGATCGTGTGGAAAGGCCCCGACATATGAAACTGTTTAGGCCTAAAGCTGGTGACACACAGTTCAACATTGGTTCATCTTGTTGGATGGCCTTTTTCAACATTTAGCATAGCATGGCGCACCGTTTAACATTTGTTTTGCAAGAACCTTCAACATTTGTTGATCAACAGATGTTGAAACGTGTGTCACCGGCTTTAGGAAAACAACACGACGTAAACGCACTGCCTTTACTCGCCCTCTAACGAGGTGCATTTCGTTAGTTGGTGTTTATATCTATCACCTTCGTCATATTCTAGGCTCCAACACTCATAGCAACAACAGCCCAGCAGGAGATGGTCAGGCGGGAGACGCTGGTGAAGGAAGAAGTGGTGAGTGCATTGCCTGCCTCGAGTTGGCACGAAATCGCTAAGGTCTGGTCATTCTCGAAACACTTTCGTTTTTAGCCAAAAAGCCCTGCAGAAGAGAAAAGACGGCGCATGAATTTGTGGGCAAGAGAAAATAAAAATAAAGGGGGAAGAGAGGGCATCTTCCATACGTGCCCTTTTCCATAGGTAATATGTCTCAAGTTATTTTTAGATGGACTCCGACGCTGTATGGATGCCAAGTGGATTAGGCAAAAGCCCATCATTTGACGGGAATGTGTCTCGTGTGGATAGCCCATGCTCAAAGAACACATTCCCGCCATATGATTGGCTGTTGCCTAATCCCCTTGGGATCTGTACAGCGTGGTAGTCGATCTAAAAATAACTTGAGAGACGTATTACCTATGGAAAAGGACGTGTATGGGGGATGCCCTCTCTTCCCCCTTTATTTTCTCTTGTTTGTGGGTCATAACTGACTCTTCAGTTTCGCAGCTTGTGCTTTCCGTGCGCTTGCAAATTTTACCCACTGCGTAGCCTCCTGCGTAGAAATGAACGTGCTGTAATTTATGATCACGCGTTCAGGGGTGAGTTTCTAACGCACTGATTTTGTAATGCTCTGTTTGGTAGAGATTTGGCAGAAACGAAATGTACAAGGTAAATTACAAACCGAATGCCTTCTTTACGTTTCGAAAATTTGCTCATCGCTAGCACGAATCAATCCTCGAGTTAAGTTTGTTGCCGGCTTATCCCAAAGATTCCATGCAGCAATGATACTGTCGGTGCAAGTTAATGGAGGCATTTGGGCGCAAGTGTTTGGTCTGAGGAACATTAGACAAGTGTAACGAGCAGGCTTGACTGTTGCTTCGATCTTTGGTCTTTTGATTAAGGGGCCCTACACAAAAGAGATCATCTCTTGGAATGCGCGATGCAGCAACAAAGACGGAAATTGGCGGAAGGGTATCCCAGGAAGAGCGTCCGGAGGAGTTGATTGCTGCGCCTTTCGAAACATGCAGACTCTGAACTTTAAAACCTAATTAACGTTTTCCTTTTTCTACAGTCGTCAATCGTATTCACGGCGACACTTGATCGACCGTTTAAAAGAGAAACCGACAAAGTGGATCGAAATCCACCAATCACAAAGCGCGATGTGCCCTTTAACCCAGTTCGCTAATGTGATTGACGATAGCAAAAAAAAACCCGTTTATTGAAATTTGAAATTGATAGCCCGCATGTTTTTGGAAAGCGCAATAAAAGAAACGCAAACTTTTTTTTCCTTGCAAAGGTACGGACAGAAATAACATGGTGGAAACCGACAATCCGATAGACAACTACCCCCTCCCATGGGAATTGTCCAAACTGCTCCAGAATGCCACAGCTGTGTGGACAAGCCTGGACTATAAGAACCCGAAACCAGAGGACATTGCTGTCAGCTTGGCAAGTGCAGGTATGGCAAATCATTGTAACCAAGACCTTGTGAAGGTTTTGAAAGATGAAGCACAGCTCTAACTATACCTACCTTGTTTTCTCAAACTTACAATTCGTGTATTGTCCATTTGTCAGGATATTACAGCTGTCTACGGAAAGGCAATACGTGTAATGAGGAGTCCGTGGAAGCTAAAGCAACCAAAATGGATTCTCTCCTGAACAATGCCCCAGCATCCTTCGAGGGCATGCTTCTTCAGTTCAGTAACAAGGGTTGTTACTATTATATTTGCTCACGAAATAATAACTTTTCAAATAGAAGCCAGAAGGGAGTGCTCTGTATATATTAGGTGACCTCCAAGATAAGGCCTCTTTTACTAAGGGATCACTTCAGAATAGAATTGTATATGAGCGGAAGCAACTATTGCCCGTTCCGAAGTTCAAACAAGGACTGGGTACTAGTTTACATGTTATTCATGTTGCGTCCTATTAAAAACGTTATCCCGTCCTCCAGAAAGATCTCCTACAAATTAGCAAGTTCCAAGTTTTGTTTGGTTTTATTTCGTAGTAACCAGACGGTGAGCTGTAAAATTCCATACAAATGCATCTAATTCGGAAATCGCATCCCCAAATCCATAGTCTCTAATTTTTCTGATTTTTAAAACCCTGCAAGATGGCTGCAATCGAACTAAACAACCTCAAACTATAGGTAGGAATTTTGATGTGATCTTTCTTGTGACAGGTCTCATTTATTTATCAGACTGAAATTAAAAAAATCCACCATCAGTGGCATAAAGGTTGCGGCTAGAAATTGAAGAGTTAAAACCTTATCGATTGGATCTACGACAGGGATGTTTTGGTTCTAGTATAAGTCAACTGTTTAAATCGAATTATTGGTTTAGTCGACGACGGTGTAAGACTCCGTTTCTCCTTTCGATCACCACTTTTGCCTCTTAAGACTCTGTAGTGTATTGCGGACCTATATTATCCAGGCTCCAGCGGGAGTTATGTTGTTGGGATTTGCAATGGCGAATAAACCCACGAGTTGTGTTTTGAATCACGTTTAGTCTGTGTTCAATGCCAAGTTAATCTGCTACACCTTTTGTGTGTACTCACTAACGCTGCATTCTGGAAATTTCCTTCACACACCGATAGCAATGATCGAGATTTCCAGAACTACAGTATACCAAAAACCTCGTTGAAGCAAGCCCCTACCTGCGATTGATTATTTTGTTGGAAGAGAGGGTATATTATACTCAATGTGGACGTGTCGATTTGCGGTTACAACTATGGGTTTGAGTCCTGTTAAGCCTGTTTTTTTAATTTACTTTTTTTATTTTTCAATTAATTTATTTAAGTTGCTCCCTTAAAGTGCGTATGACATTTTTTTTTCTTCTTCTTTCTCACCTGAATCTGTACACCTCTCCAAGACACATCTCTCCAAAACACGATTTAAAAATGAAACTAGAAAACATCGCCTTAGCCTTCTCTCGATTCTTCTCGGTCAAAATAATGCTGTGAGGTAGTTAAGGAACACGTGTTTTTTTAGTACTTCGTCTTCGCTCATAAAATTTTCTATTTCTCCTTCAGAGAAAGTCTCGTAATCGATGACATCGCGGACAGCTCGAAATTGTGACAACGACCTCGAAACACTCGCAGTTTTTCTCTCTTGTAAACAAAGCCGGGAAGGCGCGTTCCTTAAACTACGTAGCATCCCTCTGGTTGGGAGCCTGTCGGCCTTCTTAACCAGCGGAGGTGTACGCAAAAATAAAGAACTTTCAAAAATTATTTAAAAAATCGGGCTCTGAGCAAATCGCAAAAATTGTTCGTAGAATGTCTTTAGGTAACCTGTAGATTATCTTGAGAAAGAAAAACAAAAGGCACGCAAAGCGTACATGTCTCTACTGCCATTTTTTGCTGCATGTTGCTTTTATGTGGGGGAAACTGCAACAAGAAATCCATGTTTTGCGTTGATTTATTTTATCTCAAAATAAATCATTAAATCAATATCTTATCTATGGTATTGAAGTTTTGTGCAAGAGTGGATACATACTTCTTATATAATGAAACATTAATAGACTATGCAACTGAACTAAACATAACATTTTTATTGGAAGTAAAGAATATCATTATTTTTATTTACAGTAACATCAACAGAGAGTTGAAAAGCGGGAAAAATGAAAACATACAATTTTTTCCCCTATCTCCCCCACCGGGGAGGTAATTTTTGCCAACGAGCGATCCGAGCCGGCAGCATTATAGAGCCGCGCGCGAAAGTATCGAGCTGCAGGCGAAAAAAATGTCCATTG
Organism: Astreopora myriophthalma; assembly: GCA_014634185.1. NCBI lineage: Eukaryota > Metazoa > Cnidaria > Anthozoa > Scleractinia > Acroporidae > Astreopora > Astreopora myriophthalma. The sequence goes on along the minus strand of BLFK01000390.1, from coordinate 950,244 downwards.
ATCCAGAGAAAAAAGTAATGTAATGTAACAATAGAGAAAAATAAGCCAATCACATCGCGGAAATTTTGCTTGTGACGTCGTGGCCATCGACTGATGGCGTCGCTGCCATGTGACTTCGAGAGCGGCGAGGTCAGTCCGTGCCTGTGCTTTGTGGATTTGTAGGTGGCAGAGCGAAAGGTGAGTAAAAACAATTGTTATATACGTTTGTTTGCGTTCTTTTCGTGGTATTTCAACCGTGTGCACTTCAATAGAGTACTCTTGTAGAGTGCTCTTTCTTTGTTCTTGAACCAGGCGTTCTAAATCGAGCGAAAGTGCTCAAAAAGTGAACCAGCGTGTTCCTCCTTCGGCGAGCGTGCCGCAAATCTGTTGAGAGTAACTCGATCATAAAGACGCAAAACAAACACAAACTAAGTCACCAATACTGAACCGGCCAGTGTGCCAACAATAAGCAGAGCAGGAATTGAATCACTTAAATATTGAACTGGCGAGCGTGCAACACTATCAAAACAGTCACAAGAGTCGAAAACAAATGGCATAATCAAGCTAATCGTGCGGGAGTTCAAAGTCCAGCTTAGTCTACAAGACAAAGTGCACAGCTCAGTCACAAATTGAACGCAGACAACTATGATGCTGACTCTATTGTATATGGTGTTATTCTTGGCCAACCAGTATCGCACATGCCAGTCGTTTAGTAAGGGTAACCTTCGGTAATGAATCAGTGTGTAATTTGTATTCAACATGTTGTCAATGATTCAGATTTCAGAAATAAAGTTTCTTACTAATAACATCCTCTACAAACCTGACATAATCCTTTCTAACAAGGGACACCTAGAAACTGTCAACTGTTAGAAAACAGTCAATTTTCTTGCGCCTTAGAATACAAATTTTTGCTGGTTGGCACTCTCTTGAAAGATAACTAGTTTATCAGGCGGGGCTTGTGGGGCCTCCTTCGTTTTGTGTCGGTCCCATTCTCCCTGCTCACGGAGAATGGGACCGACACAAAAAACGGCTGCGAACGAGGCTGGGGCTTGTCGGGCTTCAAGATGGCGGCCGCGGTGAATCGAGTAAGATGTGCTTAATTTCACACGCTTGCTTTGTCAGAAATTCTTGTCAGAATGGATTTTATGCTTCGTTATAAACAACGTTCATTCTCTGTGTTTGTGAACTGCTCATGTGATGTCAAAACGTTTTGCTCGCTGGTTATTTGAAGGAATCAAGAATGATGTACCGTTTTAAGAACTTAGGGTCTTTGTGATGAGAAAAAAACATTGTGCGAAGTACTAGAAAAGAAGGTTATTGATACTCGTACTTCCACTAACAGACACTCGTTCTTTTGGGAAAGACGTCGGAAACAGTTTATGGTCAAAGGAGAGCTAGACGCCTGGAGGCGTTCACTTGCGATGCGAAATAGACTTTTACGAGACAGACTTCCTTTTTCAACATTGATCTCATCCGCTCTTTGCGTCAATACCCCCTTCTCCCTTCTATCGGTTAAATCATTCCTGCCGTTCGGTTCGTCTTCATTTGAAACAATTCTTTTCTATACCTATATATCAAATGAAGGTTGAACCGCTGTGCTTTCCTGGGGGTTTTAAACTGTACGGTATGCTTTACAGGGAGTCTAACGTTCGATCAGTGAAATCTAATATCATATGAAAGGTAACTTACTCTTCTCAAACTTATTAATAGTTCATAAACCCCAAACAAAAGAAATCACAACCGTGAAGGAAGTTTGGATATTTGATGTCAATCAGCATAAAATTTTGGAAACTTTGAACTCAAATTTCTCTTAAAATACTGATTCCTTTGAGAAATAACATCAAACACTCAAAAGAGTGTTTCATCAGATATCCAAACACCTCGAATTCGGTTAAAAAACTCAGTCTTTCGGCCTCATTTTTCAACTCGCTTCTCGGTGTTTGGATAGCTGATGAAACGCTCTTTTTCGTGTTTGATATATTACATGAAGCACTCTTGAATTGCAAACACGTGACCATAAATCTCTAGAGACACTTGTAACAACAACTTGCGTCATCGCCGCCATGTTGGTGGTATCAACAAAATAAAAGCTAATGATGGTCTATTGTTTTCGGGCACCAACTTGGCGGCAGTGACGTTGGTGCAACAGGCCATTTCCGAATTCCCTTCAGCCTCTTTTTCAAAGTGAGTCTAAGTGCGAAGTCTTTCTTATGAAAATGAGCTTTCATTCATATGCAAAGTGAACTAATTACCATCACAAATTTTGCACTTAGACTCGCTTCGAAGAAGAGGCTGACGCGAACTCGGAAGTGGCCTACTCCATCAATGGAGTTTTTCGTATTTACTTCAGCGGTTAACAACCGCGTCATCGGGTGCATTTTGGGGCGGAAAAATACGTTAAATTCGAGCAAAATAAGCTTAATATTACCACCAACAAACAAAGGCTAAATTATTTCACAGCGGCACTTATAATTATTGGCGACAACACGCGGCACCTCAACATCCTTACAACGCTTTAGAACGCAGTAACTGATCAACATGCATCACAAACGCCTCTCAAATGGCACCTAAAGTGAAGACAGCTGTAAACAAATATCAATGTTACCTGCAATGACGCAAGGTTCCCTTGGAAAGTCGTCCAAATTTCAGTTTTCGTAGGGGTGCGTTCTCTTGAACAGCCAGGCCATGTTCAAAGTCAGGAGGACATTGTAATGTTGCTTCTCTTCCAATAACTTTGACAGTAGGAAGAACGTCAATAAGAAATCGATGTGGCAGACTCAAGAGGAGAGCTACCATGCGACACGTTGGATCCTTCTAATCTGCAACGTGCACATGCGGGAAAGCTGTGTAGCATATCATTTGTTCAAACAAGCCCGTTGCTTCTGTAGAAGAGTTGTGTTGCATTACTCATGCACACGTGGGTCACGCAATTGGGTATTGGCGCATTGTATCGTAATTGGACCCCTGTAATTTTTGAAAGGGTTTTTGTCTGTTTTTTTGGCGCAAAAAAGTAAGAAAGTTGCGGAGCCATCCCGCGCTCATTTTAGTAGAAGAACGTGTAAAGTTTGTTAACCGTGTGCGGTGGTTTCCACGGATTTCACTGCTACACTTCCTGAGGGAATATGTTTTCTCAATTGATCAAGGCGAGAAAAGGGTTTGTCTGGATGGGTGGGGTATCTAAGGCGTAAGAAATTTTCTTACAAATTGAGTAAAGTGATACTGAAAACTAACGTCGGAGCGGTTCAGAACGGATAGCGCAAAGTTGTCTTTGGCAGTGAGCGGGGTTTGAATATGCAACAAAGCTGCGATATGCCTCAGGCGCGTGTGAACTAATTACCATGCCGTTCCCCGTGTGAAGTAGTAAGTGGTATCTCGAAGAATGGCCACAAGTCCACAAAAACTGTGCATAAACACGCTGTGCTGCGCCAAGAAATCATCGGTAAGGTGCCACGACTGAGAAGTATGGTGCCAATTTTTCTGCGTTGACGTAGAACTGTGTAAACAGGGAGTGCCGCGCCAAGAAATCATTGCTGCCTTGCCACGATTTAGAAGTGCCGTGCCAATTTTTCTGCGTATGTAAAAGCAGTTAATTTAAGAAAGGTCCAGCGTGACCAGATCCCGTGGTTGGCTTGTTTGCTATGTTTGCACAGTCATGGGTTTGAGTCCCGTTCAACCTACGATTTTTTCAGGCTTCTTAATTTGCAGCTGCTTAACTGAGTTGTTGAGTTCACTGTGATGATCATACCTAAAATAATAATTAATTTCTCTTATGGTGCATAAATTGCTTTTGTTGCCGTTCTTGTTATGGTGGATGTAAAAAAGCTTTTGATTTGATGCCGACTGTCGGATAGGAGTCACGCAACCCTTCACTATCTTCGACATTGAGACCAACCCCCTTCCCTGAAACGCCCCACCCCCCGAAAAAAAGAAAGAAAAGAAAACGGGGCACTCATTCATCATTGATCATTTATTGTTATCATGATCACCATTATTACTATTATGTTAGTTTATTCCAATTCTTGTTCAGCATAGTTACAAGGAATATTTCAGAAATAACTCTCTTTGACGATATTCTAAGGCCGATTTGTGTCAACCTCATGTGTGGTAAAGGACCTTAATAATCTCACAATTTTGGGATATAACCCATAGTTGGCAGTTTCTTAACAGTTCCTTTCCATCTACTAGTCCTACCGTTTGAAGGTACCCTGACAGAAAGTCGAGTACGGTGTTAACTTGTACTACACTGTGATTAGGGTAAAGTCTCTTAACTGAGCTCTCAAATCTTCATACCTTTCTGTTTTCATTACGTTTCTCTCACTAATCTGACCGATGTTACACACAGTCTCTTTGATGATTGACCACTGCTTGTTTTTCTTGTCCATGGGCTTGTTTACTCCATTTGTAGAGGGTTTCTAATTCCTGTAGTCCTTTTCTTCCTTTTCGGGACGGGAGATAAAGTAAAGCATTGGATTCTTGCTTATATTTCCTGTGGTTCTCATTCATTATCTGCCGCGTTTTAGTCCTATCCTGTCAAGTTCCTGAAGGGTTTCGATGGTCCAGTCCGTGGTCCACATATGGTATGGGAGCCTGAGCACAGGAACAGCAAAAGCGTTTGCAGCTTTAATTTTCCGCGGAATTAACGGTGGTGATGACCACATCACGGAAAGCCTTCTGGTGTAGTCTCTGCCTGTGGCCCTTTGAACTTCTCTTTCGAGTTGGGGCATGATTTCGTGTTTCCCTAGGAACTTGTAGTAGTCGTCCTCTCCTAGTATGGGTATCTGTTGTCCGCTACCAAGAGAGAGCGCTTGACTTAATTCATAAACACCTCTTCTGATGTGAACAGCCGCGCATTTCGCAGTCCCCCAGAGGAGACCTGTCCTTAAACGTGCTTTCGAGGATGCTTGCAACCGTAGCGGCCTTGACTTTATTTTTATGGTAAGACTTAAAGTCATACACAAAGAGACTGTGTGTTACATTGGAGTTCTTGTCGTGGCCGCTGAAGGTGTACCCCTCTGTAGATCTCAAGTACCAAGCAATTGGGTTGAGGCACAGAGTGTTTGTTCCATCATCACTTAATACTGATGATAGCCATTTGTGGGACACGCTGTCAAAGGATTTCTTTAGACCTACAACCATAAGCAGGATATATTTTTCCTATATTTCGTTGCGTCTTCCAAGATTGCTTTGTCTGTCAACGAGTTATCGATGCATCCCATGAAGCCTTCAACATTACCACGTTGATCTATTTGCATGGCATTTAGCTTCGTGTTTTTCCAGCTCAAAGTTAGCAACCGAAGGGATTATTTTATACATGGTGTTTAGGCAGGTAATAGGCCTGAGGCCTTGATGGGGGTTTCTTCTTGCTTGGGCTAGCATCCCCTCTTAAGGCCTTGCGCACTTCCGCGATCCATTCACAACTATCCAGGTTTTCATCGTGTGGACTGTGCCATGTTGGTATCACAGAGTACTTTGAAATCCTCTGTCTTCAGGGTGTTATCTTTTTTAATTTCCTTTCGGGTGCTGTTTCTTCTGTGTACTTGGGGTTATCTGCAACTGTGTAAACTTATTATTATTATTATTATTATTATTATTATTATTATTATATTTGTTAATTTATTATTTGGGTGGTAGGGTGGGGTGGGGTAATTTCTTTCTCATTCTACCCAAACTTGTTGCTGTTTCCCAGTTTATCATTCTTATATTGGGCTGTTGCCAATTTAAGGCCAGCAGCCAATCAAATTAATCCTTGAAGAGCGGATATTATGGAAATGAACGTCCTCTTCAATATTTCAGTTCAAAAGTTGGCAATTAGCAAGCGACAAGACGTTCACCATCACAAGTGTCTTATGCAGGTCAGAGTGGATTGATGTATAGTGGATTGATGTGTAGAATAAGTATCTTAATTCTGCCTAGTTTACACAGTATCGTTACCCCTCGACTGCTTACGCTAAGAATATACAATATAAACTTCTCATACCTGTTCAATAATCTTTCAGTCAAAACAAGGGTTAATCACATATAATTTACAGTACACAAAGTATTAAAGACTTCAACATTTCTCCTACCAATGCTAGGGACATTATGACCCTGAGATTAAGAGAGGAAAGAGCTTCCATTTAGTTCGTGCGTGTTTAGAAATTATTTCTTCTCTGAGTTCAATATTCCAATTCATTTATATTGCTTTGATTGCCTTTGCCCCTAAATATCTGAAAGCAGCATTTATTTTCGGTGAACATTTTATTGCACTAAGCCGATTAAGAAACAGTAAACCGGCATTCTTGTTGTTGTTGCTGTTTCTTCATTTTGTTTTTTTTTGTTTTGGTTCTTTTTGGGGGGGGGGGTGGGGTGGGCGGGGTACAGTAGATAGATCTTTGTTCCGAGGACCGGCTCTTTGGAACTCCTATGGATCGACGCGATGAATTTATCGGTGATGACTTGCGCATAATCGGAAAAAATCCGAGTGCTCCTAACTAATACTTGTAGTTCGGATTCTCTACCACACGTCGGAGATCGATAGGCCATTCGACTTGGTTGCTGCACTTAGGCCTTCGTCACGCTGCAGCCATTTTGGCAACGAAAAATGAATCTCGTACCCGCAAGCCTCGAGTTAATGAGTTTGGGAACGAGTTTCGACTGGGAAACTGACAAAAGTTTTCAGTCCTCTTGGGACTCAGAATGGCGGGTCGTGATAGAGGCGAATTGCTAGTCGACAGCTCCCCTGTCATCGTCAGTTGAACCAAGCATTAGTCAATTTAAGTAGAAATTTGAATTTTTAATATGCACAAACTGCTAACTGGTCTCAACAGTAAAAGAAAAAGAAAACAATGTATGATTACGGAGGAAGTTTTAAATTTATGTAAATGATACTGTTGATGATGCAGTGTAGGTTGTTGCCATTGAATATGTATAGATTCTTTGATCTTCAATTGGAAAATGGTGGAAGTGTGATAAAAAATATTGAAACAATAATGAGACCATAAAGTGCGACACTGTTGGGAATTTTGCAACTGTTTGAATATATGTGAGGTCAAAAATGTGTCTTTTCTTAAAATTACAGTAGTTAACGCGTCTTCTGGTTTCCAGAACTTTCGGTAACAACATTGATCATGTTAAAAGACACCAAATAATTCCAACAATACATACTTTGGTGAATGAACTTGTGTTAATAATAGTATTCAAATTATAATTTTTCATTGTAATTTAAATCCGTTGAAAATGCACTTAGTTGAAACTGCTTCTATAATTTTTACCCATTTCAAGCACATTTTTCAAAATACTTAGTCGGTCTTGTGCGTACATTATAAATAAATTAGCAGAATTTGCTCTTTAATGTACCGGTCTCTGTTTGATTTATTAATAGCAGGATGACACCAGCCTTGAAGTTGCCACTTTTAACATCATGCTTTATAAATTAAAATATAAATGTGAATGAAAGAAAGCAAAATTCAAATCCTTCTCACCTGGGGCCATCGCGGACAAATGCGATTTCCATACATCTCTTGATCCAAACGGGAATCACGGCTCAGTAAATATCCACCACTTTTAATCACCACAAAAGCTGAATAACTAGTGGATCAAAAAAGTACTGTATATTTTTTGACAAATGGTCTATAATTTTAAAACCTCGCACGCCGCGCACTCGGAGGTGAATAGTAAGTACTTGGGCTAATCACTTCCAAGCTAGACAATCAGCGCGCGCGAAAAACACTATTCACTTCGTAGTATATACTAAAAACGGCATATTTGTCTCCCCCTCCGAGTGACGACTTTTAATTTTCTCGTCTTTTTACGAAAATTACTTTTCCGCACGTCTGTCTGTCTGTCTGTCGAATTTTCATTTTCTTCCCTGCCGTCTGAGTGACAATTTTAGTGTTTCTCGTGAGTGTGACGAGATTGGTGGCCTTCTCGTCTGTGTGAAGAGTTTGCTGGCTTTCTCGTCCTTGTCACGAATACATGCGTACGTGTTGTAGGCCCGATTCCTGTTTCCTTTACTTGCTAAGCGAGTAGTTCGCTCCACTCCTCATTGTGGTCACACTAGCCATGTTGTGGTAAAGTCGGCTTCTTTTTGTTGTGTTTCTGTGTGGTATTACGTGTTTTCTATAAGGTTACTTTTCTGCCTGCTGTACAAGACATTCTATGTACGGTTTCCAACTGCCCATAGCTAAGTGGTCCGGGAGTGACTGCAGTAGCCCTCCCTCCTTCCAATACCTTATCTCTGCATGGGACGTTTGGAATTCATGAGGACTCCCAGTGATAATAATTATTCATCATCAATAGTCAGGTAGTCACAACATACGTGTGGCTTTACAAACGTGACAACACGATCTCATCAATTAATTTAAGATCAAGTACAATTAAATACAATTAAAAAGACACCTATTAATAAAGGATCTCTTAAAGCGTTCTGTTTTAACAGCAGGTAAAATAAAATCATGTCCTCTGTTTCGCAAAAAGCTCTGTTTCTTAGGAGGTAATAGTTGGTAAAGGGGGTGGGAAGGAGTATCTGTGATAGTGTTCCATAGGTTACAATCTCGATTTCTGGTAACTTCAGCTATTACATACAGGTTGTTAGTGTAACCAAATCTAAACGCTCGCTTAAAAAACCTGTCAATGCGATCAAGGTATTTACCTTGATATGCCGCTCCCCAAATCTCAATTCCATATAAAAACAGGGACATAATTCAGAGATCAAATAATTTAGTCAATTGCTCTTTAGGATATCCAAAATATTTACAAACGCGTAAAATGTATAAACGACCACTAGCCTTGCGTGGCAAATTGTCAACATGAAGATCCCAGTCCGATGGATTCTCCTGGAAAATTATGCCAAGCAATTTCAACCCAGCTTTTTCGTTCAATTCCCTGTACCAGAGGTAGCAGTGGTTTGGAAATTCCAACATGCACCCCCATCTCCCAAAAAACTCTTACGAAGTCCATTGCCCCATCCAACCATTTTAGCCAATGATGATGACAAGTGAGGAGCGCCAAGGTTGTGTTGCATCCTTTTTTATAGGCAAACTGGTCGGGGCCAATAGGAGACCTCAATACAGGAGACAGCTCTTGCTTTACAACCACTTTTTCAAAGAGTCATAATAACTTTAGTTAAGGAAATTGGTCTCAGCTGATTACATGTTTCGAAAGGAGTCTCTTTGGGAATAGGTGTGATGTTAGCTAGCTTCCCCAAACAGGGGACCAACTGTTTCTTGAGAGAAGAGTTAAATACTTTGGTGATCGTTGGCGCAAGTTGATAAGCGTAATCCCTCCAGATCCAAAACGGAAGTTTGTCAGGACCCGGAGCAGGGTAATGTACTCAGAAACGTCCACACAGTACGTATGCACCTCAATTGTAGGAATACCAGTGCCATCCGGGATGGAAAGGACTTCGGGCGAGGAGTACTGATCGTCAATGTTGATAGACTGGAAATATAAGTTAACTGTTTTCGGGTCAATAGTAGAGATGACGGGTGTATTGCGAGCCTGTCTACCGGTGATCGTATCGACAGTATCCCACCAGGCCACCTCTTCGAACTGGTGTGATAACTACTTCTCTCATTAACTGCACGGATTTGTTCAGCCCGGATGAGTTCGTTGATTCGCTGTTGCAGGACATAATTTTCAGACTGTCTGTGACTCCGTTTGTTCTTTTTCCTGATTTTACACAAATACTTAACAAGAAGAGACATATAAGGCGGATCTCGGGATGAAATTCTAACCTTAATAATCCAAAAAAGACTCGCTTGAACGCCTAACATTATCACTAGGATCATCAGAAATGGTGAAACGTTCCCGGTCAAACTGGTCCATCTTTTTGTCCATACAAAGTTTACGATGCTCTTTTACATCCCGAAAGGAAACAGTGTTACGGACTGGCTTGACTACGATACGAGGCATAAACAGAATAGAGAGATGATCTGATCGTACAATTTTTTTAAACACAGATGTTTGCTTCCATAGATGGGGGCAATTGGTGAGAAATACATCCAGTGCCTTTTGACCTCGCGTAAAGGACTTAACCAATAGGCCATTTCCGAGTTGCTGTTTGCCTCTGGTTCAAAGCGAGTCTTGGTGCTAAACCATTTAAATGATAATGAGTTTGATTTGCATGAAAATGAACCCCTAATTTCCATTTAAATGGTTGTGTACCAGGACTCGCTTTGAAACCGAAGCAAACAGCAATTCGGAAGTGGTCTATTGCTGAAAATTATGTTGGCTCATTAAGGTATTATTATCGAGTTGGTAATATCACCAGCAATAACGATCCTTGCGTCAGGGTTTGAAGATAGGACTTGCTCGCAACAGTCGTTCAAATAATCGAAAATTTCACCATCTGCATAAACTGGATCTGGAGGATGATGGACGGCAGCTAAACCGAACCGTTTGGCGGCTCGTGGTATTTGGAGAATTTTGAAATATCACGAGGCGGTATTATTGCCAAATACCACGTACAAGTCATGCTATTATTTGTTTATAATGGAAGCCGAGAAATGTTTGCTGTTATACCACTATTACGCGGAAATGACGATACTATCAAGCAATCAAATCTCCGAAATTTCTCGGCTTATATTATAAGACGTAGTTATAACACTCCAAACACATTCGAAAGAATCGCTAGCAAATAAACACTTAATTTGCCAGTCACTTCTGCAGATGACCGCTACTCCACTCCCATTACACGTACCAGCGCGAGAGTATATACATTGGGGCACACCAAGTGCGAAGGGATTCTGTCATTGAGTCACGTCTAGGGGACAAAGCAGATGCCAATATTATTTGAGTGGAGCTCTGCATGAAGAGCTGAAGCCGCATCTGGTTTAGCGAGAGATCGAGCATTAAATTAGGGATAATTTTCGGAGTAGACGGCCCAGGCTTGTCGGCTAAATCCACAACAGTGAGTGCACGATGGCGACCGCTACTTCGAAGATGATTAGCAATTTTCCGATCTTTTTATGCAAGAGTTGGAATTCTCGATCTGCTACCGTGGCCAGCACGATTTCACTATATTTCAAAAGAGAAAACGGAAAGATTCCCGTACAGTTCCCTACATTAATTATACAAGCATATTCCTACTAACCCTCCTCCAAAAAGAACGAGCGTGAGTAGAGTTTTGCTAGGAATATGCATGTATAATGAAGTAGGGACCTGTACGGAAGTCTTGCCAAGTTGGTTTCTTGAATAAACCAATTGCGCTGGGTAATTAGCATACTGGGAATAATGCTTGCCACGTTGAGCTAAATTTGGCTTGAAGCCGCAATTTGCTTCGCTCTGTGTAACCCTGCACTGGGTAGTTTTAGCCCACGTATAGCGGACAGGAATAGGGTTACTTTCAACATCGATGACAATCGTGAGGTCGATTGGTACTGGAGCGTTTGCTGGCAACAACAGGCAAACACAGCCATGCTTGTTCCATCTGCATATCGGATAGCGTAAAGTGCGTCCAGTTAACTGACAACAAGTCACTTTAAAATGTTTCTTGAGAGGTATTAGTACTTGAGTTGGGTGATACAGATGTCCAGTATTCAATCCTGATAAAAATTGAGCGTAATAGCCAGCGGGGAAAACAAAACCAACAACAATATGCTCCGAGAGAACATTTAGACTGGCAACCATGACAGCGCTCACATGTAGCTATATCAATTATAGCATTAAAGTTTGTAAAAAAATGAAAAATCCATCGCCTTATGCTGACGATCTCTCCAAGCTGCTGATTTTGGTAACTTCACGTTGTTATTTAACTGAGGACGGCAAAGAAATGTACGAAAATGTTAAACGCAAGTGCAAGGAGTGCAGTTAATCCACGTAAAAAGATTCCTACAAGCAAACATATAATAGGGAGTTTAAAGGGACGACAACGAGACAGCCTGCGGTTTGTCCCAACGCGCTTCCCACGAAATTTGTAAGCCTGAAAAGAAATGAGCACGACAATATAGGTCACCGAAAAACTGTAAGGTAAAGGCTGACGTTTACTAAGGTAAAATTAATCAGTTTGTCGAAAAAAAAAAACAACAACAAAAACGAAATTTCCGCTCTTTCTGTTAATGCTGACGATCACCAAATTTGTCGGCCATACGAACAAGACAAAGTTTCTGTCCTTCCCTTATGACTGTTTTTGTCAAGTTGCGGAACCTCCGTTCGTGCGTACAAAAGTTGCTGCACAAAATGCGCCGCACAACTTCTGATTGGCCCTTGAAGTTACCGAGAAGGGACCACATAAACCAAGGCGAAATTAAGCAAAGTTTGTCTTTCATAGTTTAGACTACGAAGCTTGAAGGCAGCATCACACTTTATTCAACTGAACCAGACAATCAATCGTGGAATTTGTTATAGAAACGTCTTATAAACTAGTTCGGTTCGAGTTACAACTTTAACCACGAAACATTATCTCCGGAGACGTCAACTGAGATGCCTACAGATGATTCCCGCGGTTGTCGAAGGTTCATTTTCTTATTATGGCTAGTAATAGTTGACACTACAACTGCGGCTAGATTCTAGAATACCCCCTCACTTATTAGCATTTGAATAGAGTGTATTGTTATCTGTCTCGTTCCAAAAGAGAAGAAGGCAATATGTAAATAAGTGAACGGGTATTCTGAAATCGCTCCACAACTGCCCCCGCTGGGTATAGTGGCACGAAGGATTCAATGTGGAGGGTTTAGGTAGGAGAATGGACGTTTACAAAAGGAGTAGCATTAGCATAAGCCAATTGATGTCGAAGCGTGGAGCGGAGAAGTCAGAAATGAATATGAAAAGGGCATTGGATAAGACAAAGTTATCTGAAAACATAAACAAACGTTATTGTAATCACTTCGCGCTTATTCCACCTCGCTCCACCTGAGAAATTTAGATTTCCACTTCACCAAATTCACCCCTTTCTTCTCTTATTGTGACGCTTCGATTGAGGGTCCACGGTTGAATAGCCCATTTCAAAAGGTCATTAAATATGCAAAGTGTCTGGTATGAACGCCTTTTATAAAGTTAAGAGAAAGAATGGAAAATTTATCGTCGTGCACTCACGTCCCGCACGAAACTTCAAATTGGGTCACTTCACGTTGTTGTTTTATCCATGCACGGTGAGGAAATGTACCAAAATGTAAAACGCATGTGCAGAGCGTGCGGTGCGGAACTTACCAAACCTTTTGTTTTTTGGCGTTCTCGTTGTCCTCAACGCCATCGTTGCTTCATAAAATCCCTCACAATTAGTGTTATTGAGTCTTTTTCAGCACTACACTCAACCCAGACGAATCTCGACGTCATTCCCGAGTTCAAACCGTTTACATTTTGAAGAAATAGTTACCTTCTTTTTTGTTCCATTTCAGCCGGCAGTTCCCACCCATGAAGATCAGATTGCGAGAGGCACTGGCTATCTCTTTGTGTTTCCTGTTTCTCTTCACAATACAGTACTCAATGGTTCTTTACATTCCCAAGGTAGAACGGCATGGATATAGAGAGAACACTTCGGCCAACACAAATCTAATTGGTGCGTAAGATAGTTCTTGTTCAGTGCTGTAGTTTGTAGTATCTTTGGTCTCAATTTATTCCCGCTTCACTGATGAGTTATTTCCACTGACCGCCAGGAGTGACTGTTGTTTCGAGAACCACGTTATCACGTATATTCTTTTCGTTTCGAAAAGAAGAGTCGATGAAAACTATAGCAAATTGGTAAGCACGACTACAATAAACATCGAAGATAAGATAACTAAACCGCTGACCTGCTGTCTATTCAGCAGCCTGAGACTCGAGTACGAGGTGTAGACAAAACGTGGGGTAGCCCATTGTGTAGGCCACGACCCACCCTATGGCCTGCCAGTGATCAAGTCTTGTTAAAAATTTGGCTCAGCATAGGTGTAAGCTTTGTAGCGTGTTCCCTCAACCTGTCAGAAAACTACGACTTAGTCTCTTTTGTTCCAGACAGCATTTTGCTGTTCTCAGTTCCAAACGGGTGCGGACGAAACCTGAGATAGGCCACACGACCAGGCTATGGCCGACTCTACAGCCTACCCTAAGGCCCACCCTAAATGTTGGCGAAATAACAGGAAAAAGAGAGAACAGTGACGAAAACTACCTCAGCGATCTCAGGTTGAAACCGCATTTGATTGAAAACAAGTGCAATGCGAGCTATTTCACTTTCAACACAAACATTTCATTTCTAATATCAAATCAGAGGATTCCTCTATCAAATGAACGCCATGTGGTCCCGCACGTATCAAAGGGAATCTATACAAAACGTGTGAAAACGTACAAAATTAAACTTGAGTACAAAAACTTTGGTACAATTTGTGTTTTAATAATTGGGTATTGCCGTAATTTGTAGAGGACTAACTATAGTATTGCTTACGTGTATATTTTCGTGAAAATCATTCTATCACAAACAAACAAACAAATAATAATAGTAATAATTTTTATTTTTTAATATTATAATCTTTATTAACAAAAATGGGACTATTTGCTATTTACATCACATTTAGTCACAAACACATTTTTGACAATAGATGATAAAAATAGACATTTAACTAAAACGTTTAGCCAGATCCAAATGTCTTAGGGTCTGAAAAATCTGAATTCTGTCTTCAACGGCATTGGGAAGTCAGAGAATTATGTCTTAAACAGGGCCAGGGTTTGAGCGCCCGGGCCGCACCTCCCTACCCAAGCATCTGTTGAGTACCCTCCGGTGGAGGTGGGCACATTGGTGGGAGGCGACTGCTCTCCTCATTGCGCCATCCCTGATCCCTTGAAATGTTAAAGTAAATATTCAACTGATAGCCTGTGCAAATCTAACCTAAATTTATCAGGGGGTAAAGACTGCTATCACGGATTACTATTAGCAATAACACTTGACTCCATGGATTACCGGCTTTAATAGCTTTCAATTCCGCCATTGTGGACAAGTTAACTACTTGTTCATGTAAACTTACGTGGATTTTATATTGGGCTCAGGCCCCCATGCAGCCTCCATCGTGAACGCTTCGGAGAGCCACACATGGCGCGTATCGTTCGACCTTAAGCACTGTATCGTTAAGGAATTTTTTTCTTTTTTTTGGGAAAAAAACAACAACAACAACAACAACAAAAAAATTTAGGCTAGGCCATGACCTACCCTACGTTTTGCCTATATCCTCAAATAAAGACCTGACCTACCTACCTTCCCACTGGCGAATGAGGTAAGTGGGGAGGGAGGCCCTTATGTCAAGAAATGCACGTAATTAAATGCACGCTCAATTTTGTTATCCGTCTGCAATATCCCGTAAAGGCTAAGCGTCTAGTACCTATTTCTAACAATGTTTCAGCGTTAGCATTAGGGTTATTTTTAGGTTAGGTAAATGCAACAGTTTGTGTTTACTCCTAAAAGCACAGTCTGGCGGACAATTTATGACGCTTATTGCCTGTATTTCTGAACACAAGTTTTGTTGAAGTTACGGAGAAGCTAAGAAGAACAAGGGGACACTTCGAGACGCTTATCAAAATCGGCATGCATCTAATCACCCGCTTTTCTGGACATATCTGCTCGACTGAGTGAATGTCTGACTCTGATTGATGGTCTTATTACCGGTCATTTGTTACGAAAACTTTACCTGCTACTATTGTGATCAATATTTTCAGGATATGACTCTTCTATTTGTTAGGGCAAAGGACAGCAAGATTGCATCTGATTGTTCCCTTTCATGTAATGAATTCTTCCGGCGGCTCGATGAATAGCACAATGATTCAGCGACAGAACGAGTACATTTACTGCCTCCGACGAAATTTACTCAGTCCTCACGTAAGTCCACTTGCCTTCTCCTGATTGTGAAACACTTTACTTACCGACTTAATATCTGGTGTTGAAAACAGACATTTACCAGAGGCTGATTAGGCTTATCGATACTCATATTTAATAGTGAGATGGCCTCTTATCCAACAAGACAACCGCGGGAAGCTTAAATCTTAAGTAACTGGAGCGTAGGACTCTTCTCAGTGTAACCTAAAATATATGTATCTGCTTCTGATACTGTGTAAGTAGAAACAGACCTCGTTGCCGTGCATGTCACCTAGCCCACAATGACTGCGTTTTCGGCGCTGAACGAAAATGTAATAAACGTAACACAGAGAATTTTGACGTGTCGCTTAACGGTTTAATCGCGTAGCCGAGGACTTCACAAAGCACGAAGCACCGAGATCGACTGTTGCGTTCTACACACGTGTTCTTGTCGACCTAATCCTACGCTATATATATATATATATATATATATATATATATATATCCATATATATATCCATATGTATATCCATATATATATCCATCACGGAATGTCCCATTACACTATGCCCTCCCTAAAAAGGAATCTCCATCAGACCCACAATCACTCGGAGTAATAAAACAAAATAAAGTCAATCAGTTCAGTCTCTTATGAAAAACTCTTGAAGGTTTATCTCTCTGCAAGAAAGAACAGTTTCAAAGGTCCCGCAATGCTCTAGCCTTCTTCAGCAATTTTGGTGTCAGCTTCTTGATCCGCTCCTTGTCCACTCTTTGCTTGTCCTCCAACATCTTCAAGCGGTCCAACATCAGCTGTAAACTATTTAGAATCCATTCACCATAACGGTCTGGAGGTTTCCTTACGCGTGCTGGTCTTTGGCTGTGGCTAGCTAGCTGTTCTTCTCCAGCCTCCTGTTCATCTTCTCTTTTCTCCTACCCGCTCGTGTGACCATTTTCAACATCTTCCAGCGGTCCACCTCCCTCCGTAGCTGGCATGTCCACTACTTCATCACGTTCACCACCTTGCTCGATTTCTCCAACTGAAACCGTATCAGCAAAGCCGGAACAATACTCGCTCTTGCCTGGCACATCAACAACCTCATCGAAAAGCTCATCTCCAGCCGCCCCTGCGATAGCCTCTTCTTCAGCTCCACTGGTAACAATGTCAATCTCCACTGACTCCACCTCCCCACATACTGGTGGTACCTGTTCACATTCGTCGCTTCCACCTTGAGGTGCATCCACTGACACGCCAGCAGCTGGTTCGTCTATCCTTTCTTCCTACCTTCTCTGGTACAACCGCAGATTGTTAAAATGAACTACTTGAGATCTCCTGGAATGTCCCCTCACTTTCTTCACCCGATACGCGACGTCTGTGACGCGCTCCACTATCTCAAATGGGCCCCCCACTGTCGATGGAATTTGGTTGCTTCACCCGGCTTCAGTTGTGGAGTGTACCGTAGCACCAAATCACCAGTTCGAAACACCATGTGTCTTACTCCCTTGTCATATGCATCTTTCTGACGACGCTGAGCTACTTTCAGACTATGCCTCACATCACGGTATGCAGTTTCTAACCTGTCCTGAAGGTCACTGACAAACTCTGAGTAGTTCTTCTCATCAGCTTCGGTTCTGCCCATCATCACATCCAAGGGTATCCGCAACACCCGTCCAAACATAAGCTCAAAAGGTGTATGTTCCGTGGAGGAGTGGACACTACTTCTGAAAGCCATCATGCAGTAATCTAGTTGTTCGTCCCAACCCTGTGGATCATCTTCAACTCTGGCCTTCAGCGTGCTCTTTAAAGTCTTGTGAAAATTCTCAATCTGTCCATTACCCTCAGGGTGGTACGCAGTTGACCGTGTTTTGTTGATCTCCAGCAGATGATACATTTCCTCAAACACTCGGGACTCGAAGTTTCTTCTCTGATCACCGTGTATGCTGTCTGGCACACCATATCGACGCACCCAGTTCTTTACCAATACCCTGGCACAAGTTGTGGCACGTTGGTTGGGAATTACAAACGTCTCAGTCCACTTTGTAAAACTGCACTGCACAGTCAGAATGTACCTGTTTCCCCTTCGAGACCGTGGCAAGGGACCGACAATGTCAATGTGGATCCTCTGCATAGGGTTTCCAGAAGGTATCGGATGTAGGGGTACTTTCGGTTTAGGTCTGGATTTACACTTGGCACATGTCAGACAACTGCTACAGTACCGATGGACTGCTTTTGTCAGCCCTGGTCCCCAAAACCTGGCTTTCATCTTTCTCAAGGTGTTCATCCTTCCTAGATGGGCACCTGCTGGACCATCATGAACTCTGATGAGTGCTTCCTTAACAAGCGCCTGAGGTAAAACCATCCTGGTCTAAGCTGTGGATGCTCCCTCAGCTGACCGCAAATAGAGTACTCCTTCTTGTAGCTCTAACAGTTCCCACTGTGCCCAGATTTCCCTGGTTGCTCTACTCAAGGGTTGGAGCTCCTTGTCAGTTGGCTTCATCCACTCCCGTGACAATTGATCTACAACTGGGCCAATATCAGGATCCTGACCTTGAGCTTCAGCTACCTTCTTTGGTGACCACAGATCCTTTTCATCATCCTGGTGTCGACCACTGGGAGGCCTGCTGTTGACTGTTGCTATCTGTGGTTCTGCAGGTGGAACACACGAGGGGCATTCTCCATGATCCCGACTAGGCCGTCGAGACAAACTGTCCGCATTGTTGTGTTGCTTTCCGGGCCGATGTTGGATCTCGTAATCATATTCCTGAAGGCGCTCGAGCCAACGAGCCACCTGCCCTTGGGGTTCTTTAAAGGACGTCAACCATCGTAATGACTGATCGTCAGTTCGTATACAAAACTTCCGCCCTAACAAATAGTATCGAAAGTAGTCAACGGAACTCACTAAAGCAAGCATTTCCAAACGAGTGGTGCAATAGTTCCGTTCAGGTTCATTCAAGGAGCGACTACCATAAGCGATCACTCGCTCAGTCCCATCCTGTTGCTGTTGAGACAAAACCGCTCCAATTCCTAGGTATTGGCTGGCATCAGTATCAAGTATGAAAGACCCAGCTGCAGAGCTGAAATCGGGATAAGCAGCAAGCAATCATGAGCAAAGAAACGGACGTTCGAGAACACGATATTGTTTGTAGAAAGTCACAAGTTTCTCAGCATGAGCCTTGTAAGCGAGTTCACCCTCATTTTAAGCCGGATCATGCAAGCGCTTTGCTATGCTAAGTATCAATTTTCGGCCTTAACAATTTTATTGTCCTTCGGTTCATTTTACAGGTGGAGGCAATTCATATCCTTTTTGAAAATCTGGCGGAGCCTGCTTTCATCAAAGCTCTAAATCTGAGTATGGACTGGAAGTTAGTCTTCCATTTCCTTGGTCGGCGGATGCGTTACAAAGACGCTTTTGGGTACGCTTCCTATGTCTTATTGGGAAAAAACACGATGCTCATGAACGCAGATTGTTATATCGACAAAGGATTTGAACATTTGGATGAAAACATTTTAATCAACAAGACAATGTATGCATTAACAAGGCACGAGACTCCTGAAAACGTAGAACTATGTGGCGAGACTGATTTTTGCGGACCGAATGCCAGATACATTGGATCCCACGATGCATTTGTCTTCAGGCTACCCGCTCCACTTTCCCAAAAGTTCCTAGATAAGGTGGATTTTTTCACAAACATGGAAGGAATTGAGCAAGTGTTGATGTCAAATCTAAGAAAGTACGAGCGCGGCTTTGTGATAAAAAATCCCTGTCGAATTTTGCACATCGTGCATCACCACTGCAGTGGGCTGAGAAAATACTCTGACAGAACTATTCAAGGGATTAGAGTTGATCATTATTTCCATATAAAAAATAATAATTTAGCGCCATTTTCTGGTCTATGAATTGCATCTTTGTTCAATTTCATTGCACATTTGTAGTCTATAGTGGTTAGAAAAACGTAGAAAAGAGTGTCACCGCGAAACATTAGTGTGAGGTCATGAATTGCAATTGTAACAACGGTCGTAAAGAAAGATGTAATAACAGCTGTCATAACTTCTGATGACGAGGCTATCGTTAATTGGTGCGTTCGAAGTTAGGAAAACTTATGCTAATCTGTTAGGTGACTGATCATGAGTTATTGGATATTTGAAAGAGTTTCCTGGCTGTCATCTCCTGTGATGCCAATCGTGTGTTCGTGAACCTGTCTAGCCCCATCTCGAAAGAAGCCACACGCGCAAGACCATAGCGTTTAGTTGCGATCGCTTTTCGTTCATGACTTCATTACTTGTGTGAGAAACTTTCCAGTTAAGCCCTCGTTCTACGGCAGAGGTTCAAGACAGCGTTTTCACAAATCTTGATCGATCATTTGTTTACAGTGTTCGTGATATAGTTTTTTTTGGTAAGCTGTGTGATTTGTATCGTTTGCGGACGATGAAGGAGCCCAATTGCTAATTGGTGGATGACGTCATTACAGTTAGCTTAAAACCATCCAATCTCGTAGGCGCCCGGAGAGACTCTGGGATGATCGAAAAAAATCGAATTTTTTGATTGGCTGTTACTTTACAACTTCAAAAGAAACGGTCCCAGATTTTGTGGGAAAATGTTTCAAATAATCGGTCATGAGTGGCATCTAGAGGAGAGAGGATGACGTTTGACATGGTTTGACTGTAAATAATAAAAGAACGCATGCAAAGAAATAATTTAAAGTGCATCAAGCTTGTTTCCGTTGGGTCCAAGCTTCCACTAGAAATCCAGTATCCTAGCGCCAGCATTTAATAATAATAATAATAATAATAATAATAATAATAATAATAATAATAATAATAATAATAATAATAGTTTATTTGACCACGTGTCACCTAGGAGCTAAAAGCTCGTTTAAACGTGAACGTGAAACTAATTACAAATAATAAACTAATAAGAACCCATGATAAATGATAAAAATATTGTTAACCTATGTGATATCTAATTTGTATATGTATAATATCTAATTTGCGATCAAATGTGCATTAACATTAAAATTCAAAGAATTAAAATAATTCATATGTATGCTATGGAATAGCACACCTATGCGTCTAGCCCAGCCACCCAGATCCGTGACAATCCGGCAAAGTTAAAGCCGTGCCATAAACAAAAGCAACGCGCGCCTAAAGGCGGCCAAGTCTGGACACTCCCTAACTCTAGTGGGTAAACCATTCCAAAGCTTAGTAGTTAAATGTGACCATGACTTATGCATGTATTCTGAATTGAAAGATGGTAGCATGAGGCGTGTGCTAGCCCCCCTCAGATTGTAATTCACATTTAAAACGTTAAGAAACTCGCTAAGATATTCCGGTCCCTGACCTCTTAAACATTTATATAGAATAACTAATGACTGAAATTTCCTTGTCTCTAGGTTCTGCCATTCAGCTACGTTAAGGAGAAAATCATAAAACACTGAACTTGATCCTTAGGATATACTAATTAGTATCCCGTAACTTGTTTTTGAGCCATTACTTATTCCTAACAGGAGTGGGCTACAATACTCTAGGTGAGGTAGTACATATGCTTTGTAAAGGCGAATCATAACATCTTGTGATATAAACTTACACAGCTTACGCAGGGCAGCTGCCTTAGCACATGCCTTCTTAAGTTGTTCTTGTATATAACGCTTAAATGTTATTCTTTCATCTAAAGTGACACCAAGAATCTTCAAACTATCAGTCAGCTCTATATTATTATCTTGCAGATTAATAGTATATCTATAATTTACTGGGCCAATGACCATCGCTTGGGTTTTTGTTGCATTGATTTGCAAGTAATTATGCTGGAGCCATGTACACACTACTTGAAGATCTGAGTTAATAATGTATTCTAAAACAACAGGAGATGTATCTGAGGCATAAGCAGTTATGTCATCAGCATATAATCGCAATGAGGTGCCTTCTATAAAATAATTTAGATCGATCATGTATATGTTAAACAACAAAGGACCTAAAAGGCTCCCCTGAGGGACCCCAGTCGTAACAGTTCTCCACTGAGAATAAGTACTGTCAAGTTTAACACGCTGTTTCCTTTCACGTAGATATGCAGTCATGAGTTGTAATGCCCTCCCTGAAAAACCATAGGCCGTCAATTTAGTTAGAAGAAGTGAATGACACACAGAATCGAAAGCTTTACTAAGATCCACCGCGACAGTAGCAACAGCTTCTCGCCTGTCAAGGCTTGCCCTTTAGTCCTCAGTAATCTTAAGTAGGGCTGAACAACAAGAGTGTCCTCTAAATAACCAGATAAATTATGAGACAGCTTGCATCGAAAGGCCTCGTACATCTAATCAAACATGGCTCTTTCAAAAACTTTAGACAAAGCAGTCAATAATGAAACTGGCCGATAGTTGGCCTTGTCGGTCTCTTCCGCCTTCTTATGTATGGGGATAACATTGCTGCACTTCCAAACCATAGGCCAACTGCAACTTGTTATAAGGTAGTTAATCAAACAGGTCAGCGGCTGTGCAATGGCGGGAGCTGTAATGCGCAAGAGTCTTTGCGATATGTTATCACATCCCACGGCTTTCCTTGGATTAAGCTTAAGCAGTATGCCCTTCACATATTCCACCTCAATCGACTGAAAATCAAAATTGCTAGCAGGGACGAAATGTTCAGCAATCTTCCTGACACTAAGGTGATCCCTAAATTCGTCCACACTCATTTGAACACCGTCACTTACAGCTACGTCGCAAAAATAATCAGCAACACACTTGGGATCCGTAATCAATCGCTCGTTTTCCAGCAAAACAATCTCTCTTTCCGTTCTTCCTTCATCTTCATTAACAAGCATATCCAAGTTATAATCACCTATTAAAATTATCTCCTGTCGGCACTTAAACATCAGTTCAATTGCAGAACTCAGCGACGATAGAAATTCTGCAGGCTTATTGACTTTTTCGGATCTGTAACATGCACACACGATGAAACGGCACTTTCTAAAATCCGTAACATCAAAGCATATTGCCTCGACTGATTCCGGCTCTAATTTACGCCGCCTGTAGGCAGACAAATCCTCCCGTATGAACGCCATTAATCCGCCTGCACCTTTTTTCCGATCTCTTCGTACAATCTGGTATCCTGGGTGATAGAGTAAACTAGAGGAATACATTCCGTCCAGCTTGGTTTCGCCAATGAATAGAATGTCAAACATATACCGGTTCAACATATCTTTAACCTCATCGAGCTTGTTTTGAATGGAGTTGATATTCAAATGAGCAATTTTAATGTTAGACTTGTAGTACTGAGCTGCTTATATTCCCTGAAAACCATTCCAATGAGTCAGGTATGGAATCGTCGTCGTTCGTAACACTCAGTATTTCAAAATTGGAAAATTAACTGCGATGATCATTCTTCACTTTCATCTACAACCGCAGTTCACATAATTATGAATTATTTCATATATACTTCACATCACTCAGTATTTCCTCGTTCTCCGAATCTTCAAAAAAGCTGTCTGTGAACTGAGGCATACAGCAGGTAAAACAAAGCCATGTGCCGTTCCCACGGTAGCTGTTCAATTCCTTTCTATTCATGCAAGTACACTTTAAGTGGAATAGGCCAGTACAACCAGAGCACAGCACGCCATTTTGGTTCTTTCTCAGAGTTTTGTCACAACCAGTGCACACACTTTTTGTAGGTTTCTCTCCGCTTCTCTTTCTTTCCGCTGTAGGCCCAGGGTTTTTTGAAACATCTCCGCTGGTGGCAATTCTTGCCAGTTGAAAGCAAGAGTCGCTATTCGGGTAATAGCTTAGTTTGGCTCCGAGATACTTCGCTCTCGAGCTCGTTCTCGAACACGTGGCTTTCGTAGTAAAAATACTGCCTAATGAACATAAATTTTCGCAACAGAAAACGCCTCCAGACCTTATTGAAGTCTTCGAGAGATCAATTGTTCTTAACAACAGAATAAGTGTAATGAGACAGCTCCAATTAATAATACTGGCAGGAGCTCTACCGCGGCCCGCCATCTTGCTCGGCTAGCGTCCAAGTAGCTCGTCAATGTAGCATTTGATCATGTTCCGGCTTCCTTTGACCAAACAGTCTTCTTCCGCCATTGATAAGTGCTCGAAGGGCTCCAGAAAATTCCTAGTGTATAAAACGAAGCGCAGATATTGAGGTTTTCTTTAAGAAGACTGTTTATATGCCTAACCATTTGAAGGTTGCACCCGCCTCACTACAAGTAGAAAGGAAAATTGAACGTGACCACATATGGTGTTCGGTGCAAACCGACTACGATTAATTCTGCCAAATGGACATACCAGCAAAAATGCCCTCCCCCCCCTCTCCTTCCAAAAAAGAAAAACAGAAAAGAAAGAAGAATTATTTATTTTTCGCATCGTTATTTCCAGGTTGCAACTTTGCGCAACCTATTGATTGTTTATGTACTGGCGCAAATAAACAGCGACCACCGTCGACACTAGTTAAAAAGAAAAATTTTGAATTTTTAATAATTTTGGGCAATTGTTGATGGGGCGACTTTGAACGCTACGCTGTTTCTTTGAACTATTCACTCATGATCACAAGATTGCACACGCTAAGAAAAAACACAACCTTTTTACTTTACCGAGCAGGATCACGCCGCGCACTCACGTGGTGCATCAATATCAATCACAAACCGGAAATGACATGCAAAGAGCGGAAGCCATAGCAATACTGTGACGTTTTACTAACTGGAATTAATACCCGCAATAAAATGTTATTGGAAATCCTTAGCCGTAGCATAAAATCAAATTATATTATCATAAATTTGGCGCTCCAGTTAAAGTGTATTTGATCCTGTTTGTAGGAAATATTTTTACTTAATTATGTCCAGGATTGAAAGCGTTAGCAAAATAGCAAATCTCGGTAGCAAGAGTAAGAACGAATTTTCCTGCTACTCCCAAAAAGGTCGTTCACAAAAATCGCAAATGTCGTACGAGTAACACATTCAGCAAGCAAGATGAAAGGCAAATGACAAAGGCATAAGGAACCTTATGTCAGTTTAAAAAACGGGTGATTGAATTCGGTTCGCGGAGAAACTACAGACAAAAGCAAGTACAATATGGCCCATCCAAGAAAAATCTACACTAGTCCCAGTGCACGGCGCGATAATGACAACAACGTTCAAAATCTGAAATGTGACAATGCAGAGGCTCCTGGGTAACACGCGGAAGAGTTGTGGCTGAAAATAGAAATCCTGCCACTTTCTTTTCCACAAACGCTCCTCTCTTTTGCTTATTAATTAAGAACAACTGTTATTCAAACACCAATAGTCATTCAAAATGTGGTGACCAGTACACTAAGCTTTGTCTGGCACCACCCCTTGAATTTTTTAGCTAGTTTATACCCTGTTATTCATGTAAGTGTTACTTCTCTACATGCTGCTTGTTTTTATTTTGTATCATGGGATATGCAGATGAATGGTGATTCTTGGTGATTCAAGATTAGACATTGGCAGTAAGACTGTGGCATTAAAGTGGAATGTAAGCTCGATGTAATCATTAAGCACACAGCTAACGCTGCAGCCCGTTTAAAGTGTCTATCACCTCAAAATACTTTTCCGTTGCAATAATTCTCTGCACTTTTCCCAAACATATTTTGTTGCTCTACAACCTTTTTACTGAAGACTCACATTTTTTACTGGTTTCCAAAGGTGGAAAATCCGGACATGGTTTGATCCGCGACCGAGCAAGGAAGGGGAATGGGTTCAATACCGGGTTGACGTCACAAAACTACTTTGCATGGCTGTTTTCAATGAACAATCCCAATGCAAAGTACTTTGTGACGTCAACCCGGTATGGAACCCATTCCCCTTACTTGCTCGGTCGTAAATCAAATTAC
>BLFK01000390.1:912200-919700 GCA_014634185.1 Astreopora myriophthalma | reverse complement strand
TATGTGGTCCGCGCGGCCATCTCTGTTTACTGGATTTGTTTCTTCGTCTGTCCATTCCAATTCTGGCGGATTGAAATCGCCGAGTACTAGGATGCAAGCGGACTCTGTGTTGCTTCGTAGAGATGAGTTAAGTTCAAGAAGAGGCTCAGGCGATGGATCAGGGTGATAGAAACAATAAAGGGTAACAGGCTTTGCGTTCCCTTTCTTTAGATGCACGACAGCCAGTTCGATGCCTTCCTTCTCTAAATCAGGTCCTCTTGAAGCTTGAATTCCTCCCTTAACGGCGATCAGTACTCCGCCAGCGCAATCTTCTCTGTCTCGTCGAAAGATGGAATAACCTGGAATAATTTCACTGTCGATCACAGAGCTTTAAAGCCATGTCTCAGTGACTGCAACAACGTCAAAATCACCACTATAAACAATTTGTTGTAGAATGGTCATTTTGCATCTTACCGCTTGTGTCGCTTTCATCAGCCACGATGGCCTTCAAACTCCGAGCACTTAAATACAGTGCTCGAAGAAATGATGACGGGGAGATAGTTGGCTTTGGACCCGGGTTGACAGAGACATCCATGTAAACCGTGATGTCAATTGGCGGATCATAGCCAGGGATACATAGGGAGATGAATCCGCGCTTCTACCAAACTCCAACACCATGGCGAGACCGATGAAATCCCGAAGGTCCAGTGGTGTTGATGCTCACCGCGGCCAAAGGAGTTGTGTAAACGATGTTGAACGGCAACAGCGTTGGCAAAATTCGTGGCTGAGCACTTAAGGTTGGTGAACAATATGTTCTTGGATCGTAGTAAAAGTTGAAACACAGTAAAATGACTAAAATAAAGCGAAGCTAAGAAATCGTGGCCGTCACATCTAATATCTGAAAGATCACTCGAGCGTAATGCTACTTCTCGAGCAAAATTTTAGGCCTAATGCTGTTGTTTTGAGGGTGACGCTCTAAAGCACAATGCTCGATTGAAAATTTTCGAGCATATTGTATCCAACCCTAATTGGCGGTTCAAACGTTGAAACATTCGCAACCTGCCAACTCCTGCTCACGATTTCACCGGAGACTCACGATCTTTTATCTTTTCACAACGTCTCGCGACCAGACTCACAATCTCACGGTTTGGGGCGGAAGTCATCAGTGAAAATTAAATCTTACCTTGCAATTGTCGAGTAAAGAAAACGAAAAGAAAAAAAAAAAGCGAGAATGCTAGTACCATAAGCAAATCCAGTAGAACACCATTACCGCTCTGTACTCATGTTAACCGTTTTTGCCTAGTTCCTCGGACTCTGCTGGTTCTTTGACGCAGCGCGTCGAAATAACGACAGACCACCGTCAT
Organism: Astreopora myriophthalma; assembly: GCA_014634185.1. Taxonomy (NCBI): domain Eukaryota; kingdom Metazoa; phylum Cnidaria; class Anthozoa; order Scleractinia; family Acroporidae; genus Astreopora; species Astreopora myriophthalma. The sequence continues at coordinate 918,357 of BLFK01000390.1, read as the reverse complement.
GCGCGGCACGGGAAGGCGATCACTGTCGCGGTGATTTTGCGGCAAAGGTTCTCAGAATCAACTCACAAGAAAGAAAACCTTTCCAACAGTTGAACTTGCTTGATTCTTCATCGCTCACTAACTTACACAGGTTTGCTCACACCGGTTCTGTTACAGGTCTTTCCAATTTTTAGTTTGATGACGTCACTCAAACTACCGCACGCTTCACTTCCGCTATTTCCTGTCAAGCTACTTCCAGACGTTAGTTATTTCTTGTTGTTCCTGTCAACCTGTTTCCGGTCCGACAATAACCGTCATCAATACTAAAGACTAAAATGAATGACGACACCCAACAGAATTTGGGAACAAAAATGAAATCTCACTATTTTTGGTAGAATCTCCCAATTTCTTTTAATAAAACTCCAGATTTTATCAGGGGTTGGCAGGTATGCAATCAACTCGTCGATTCAAACATTCAATTCAAACATTCACTTCGGACATATTGGGCAATTTCAGCGATCGTCGGAGTCTGGGTACGAGGAAGTGCCCCAGTTCTCTCTCGGTCTCTCTGTCAAGACAGCTCTTGCGCGTTATTTGTCGTGATTCATAGTGTCGTTGTGGCGTCCGCTAGAAAGACTGACGGACTTCCAGCTGGTAAGTGAGAAAATGTTACGTTCTTTGTTTATTTAAGACCTCTTAACTGGAGTTACAAGTTACTGTTAAAAGTGAAAGTTGCGTTTTCTTTTCTTCTTTTTCTTTTTTTTCATTGAGGCAGTGTATTTTAATCTGGTTATCGGTCGTTATAAGTAGAACACGGCCCCACAAGCTTGACACTTTAAATATCACCGTCATGGTATAAATGAAGGTTGTTGTTATTCAGTATCTTATTTTAATTTGAGACCTTGGAAACAACGTTGAGGACTTGTAGTCCGATCTCACCATTCACAAAGAGGTTTCCTTTTTGATGATGATTAAGTTAATCACACGGCATTCATGGAAAGCAGGCATTTTGTTATTGTTTTTATTTTTGTTGTTATTAGATTTAATTAGTAGTAGATTAGTATCTTAGCAATGTAATTAAGGTAATTTTAGTATTTACTTTAAGTCATGATGTTTTATCCGTGTACAAATAAAGTTAAATAAATCAATAAATAAATAATAAATAATAAATAATTCACAAGACGGCTCATCCGGCCAGCAACCCATAATAAGGAGCGTCCATATGTTATGGTCCGCTGCACCAGCACAGGAGTAAACGTGGTTATTTTTTCCGCGAAAAGTGGTTGCCATTGTTGCGAAAAGTGGTTGCCATTGTTGCAAGGGCTCTCTTCTGTGCGAAAAATACATGGCATAACTATCCTTTTAATTCTCACATTGTCATGTTTTATGCACATTCTGTTGTTACTAGCATAATTAGCATTTTTTCCTACGTATAAATTCAATTTCTAACGCTTTATTCCTCGCGAAGCGAGGTTAATAAATTTGTCGGGCCGAAGGCCCGCGCTCGGGAGCTAAGCCGCGCGAATTCGAGCGGATCGGAAAAAAAAAAAAAAATATATATATATATGCCCCTAAGACCCCCTTGCAAGGCAACAGCACGGACAGACGCTGAAGGTGTCCGTGCTGTTGCCTGGCAAGGGGGTCTTAGGGGCATGGGGACGTACCCCACCCCCAAAACACGGAAAGTTACATACAAATTAAAGTTACAGTTCGGTGTTCTTGCAGAAGTATTATAAGAATTGGATGAAACTATCAGAACAGATGTCAAAATGGGGATTTTTCCCATTACAGCCGTAACACAGGACTGCAATACATTCAGTTTATTACATAAATTATACGGAAGACCTGAAGATACTGATTACAGATATTTTAAAATTATACACCGGATGCGAATACAAATGGAAAGAAACTAAAAAATATATAAAACGTACAAGCTAAGAGAAATAATTTACGAAAACAAAAGGAAACGTTAAAAAAAAAAATAACGCAAAGAAACCTTATATAATCACGGCACGCCGGTTTACAATCAAATAGCTACATAAAATGACGTGAAAATACGAAATATCTACAACAAAGCTAGATTGATGAAAAGAATGACAGCTTAACAGAAAGATTACAAAGTGATCACAGATCAATCAAACAATCAACCAAATAATCAGAAAATGATCGAAGTAGCCCGGTAATTTTGATTTACGATCTTATCCTGGAGTATTCGAGTTGAATAACAGTGTACATCGAACTCATTGATCAATTAGAACGACCAATAAACTGCTCACATGATTGCACAAGTAATTCAAAATAGCTCTGCGATAACAGTGACGCGCGGTTTTGCAAAAGAAAACGCATTTTATGATCTCATTTTGTTGTGTATTAGGTTCATTAAAGAGATCGACAAGCGGTGTATTAGCTTGCGGATACAAAGAAATAACAGGCAACCAAAAATATGGCATTCTTTCGTTAGTATTTTCTGCTAAAGGTAGTATTTCAACTTCCTCCGATGCTATCGAAAAGTTCGATAGAGGAGCATTATTCATTTCTCAAACTGACGCTACTTGACCACCTCAACAAAGCCCCTGCCAAATTACTCTGACCACGTCCTTGCATTGCCCAATGAAGGCGTCGAGCTCCGGCAAACACACGCAAGACTTGATTTAGAATATTTTCCTTTCATACTAAAAATGTTCAAAGGGCGGGCATTTTACTAACAAATTATAAAGTTCAAGACTTCAAATAATCCGTTATAAGACATCGATGCATTCAAAAGTCGTTGGTATAAACTTTGGAAGGGATCAAGCAAACACTTTATTTCACAACATTTGACAGTGAGGTTTCAAATCAGTCCAGACGCTCCTAGTAACCAAACAAATCAAGACAAATCAAAAAGAAAAGAAAATGTTTTTGGCAACTTTGTTGCAATTTCACGCATTTTCAAGAATTGAGTGGGTTGAGGGCTTAGTGGAATGATTGGTTGTGAAGACATTGAGCAATAGGGTAAATTCTCTTAAGTGAAGGGGGTGCGTTGCAAGGAGAGGCTAAGTGGCGAAAAAGCAAAACAAAATAAAACAAAACAAAAAACTCGAGGTGGGTTTGAGATCTCAATAGGACGCGATCACGAGCAATGCAAGACAGAAGAGAATCTTAGCGGATCACTAGGCAGACATATCTCGCGAATACCGAATGTGGAGTCATTAAAATCCACAGTGCACCGGAAGAACAGGGCATTTTAAAAGCTATGGAGAAGCATCAACATCATAGTAAGATAATCAATATCGATTTTAACAACTCCAAAGACGAGTGGAGACAGATTACGAACTTATCTACTTGGGTAAAAACCCAATTAAACAAAAACTTGAATCTGATGATATAGGAAAGTTTTACAGCCATTTTGAAAAGTTAAACGCAAAAAAGGGCAAAACGAAGACGGCATAACAGCAGGAACAGAAGCACCGGGTCCACCAGACCATGTAATCTCCGAACAAGTCAGAGAAAACAAGAAACAATAGAGGTCGACTAGCAATAGAGTTATTTCAGTGGAGTTATGACTTAGAGTTAGAGTCAACGACTGCCAAAATCCTGAATTCAAGATTTTGGACTGCCAAAATCCTGAATTCAAGATTCTGGAAAGCCAAAATTAAATGAACCGACTTGACTCTAAATCATGGTTTAGACCTAATCACTAAACTTTAACAGCTAACCCTAACCAAAATCATGAATTCAGGATTTTGGAGGGTTGCGGGATAAGTTTCAAGCAACACATCATTTTCTCCGTGTATGGCCTGGTACCATACGCAGGCGCCTTAACTTGTTATTAATTAGTGTCTTATTCTAACGAAAGGTACTAATGAACAAAACGCTACTGCGCTTGCGTATGCTGCCTGTGCTTAATCTTGCGTCGTACGTGTAAACCAGCCCTTTGTTAGACTCAAATAAATCTGACAGAGGACTTTCAAAGGTTACGAATGAACATCCAGGCTGTGGGTCTGACTTGTCCCATTCACAAAGAAAATCCAACTGACGAGAAGGAGCTTCCAAAAAGCCCGAGAATCTGCTTTGGTTTAGAAATAATTCTCCTTAGCACTCACTCATAACTCTAGCTCAAGGAAAATTAAGATATGCAACTGCTGCACACATAGCATTGAATAACAAAAGTCAGTCCCTCGAGAGAACTGTGTGAGAACTGACAAATAAGCGTATTACCCCCGAGCGACATACCCCCGAGAGACAGGTCAATAACACTTACATGTCCCCGAAAAAAACATGGCGGACCCAGTCACGCGCGACATGGCCTGATTGGTTAAGGTGGCGGCCCTCTGTTTAATTTGTTTTCGCGCGTGAAGTGTACCTAAAAATAAATCCATTTGTTACTGTACTGGGTGAAGAAAAATTCTTAGAGGAACAAAGTTAGCAAATTCACTCTTGGGTGGTGTTCAATTCGGGACCACATTAGGGACAAATCCAATGTCACAGCACCGGAGATTTGAACCTGAAGCATTCACATTCAATTCCAGCGCCATCAACTGAGCCACACCGCTCACACACCCTGTTTCCTCCCAAATCTTACCCCCAACACACACCAAACACTGCAATAACTTGAACCGGAATGCTCTTCACCCCTTACCACACCTGAAAATCTAATCTTGAAACATATGGGACTTGAAGCGAGTGAACAAGCAAAAAATGTTAACAGTTGGCATGATGTCATCCAAGAATCTGTCCCTGGCTTCAACTGTGAGAGGCAAGTCTTCTCACCATTGCGCCATCCCTTGTCTCAGTACATGACGGGTATCCTGAGATTTTATTTTATTTTTTATTTTTTTTTCTAATCATTATTTTCCAAAATAGGCAGACATAAAGACCAAGTTCCCTTTAAAATAGAGAGGCTTCGGTTCGTCTTTATTCGAACAGATCATGTTGATCATTTTCGTCTGGGGCTGGCTGATGGTGGCTTTTATAGTGCCTTGCACATCGGATATTTACCTGCATTTTCCGCCAGGATCCAATAATCGACTGAACGGTGACGGAGTGAATGTCGGAAACAACGGGAGGCTCTTCGATTCCCAGGTAAGATGAGTCCTATACCGTTTTGGTCTTTTTTAAATTCAAATTTCGCAAATTTTGTCAGTGTCTTCGAAATCTGATTTCTCTATTCATGCGCCACTTCACAGCCATTTTTATGTTGTGAATACAATGAGCAAGATGTAGCAGTTGGTGGCGAAAATCACGGTTTTTTTTTTCATTGCGGCTTCAGAAAAAAGCTTGCAAGATCCTATATCTCACGTATTTGATTTGACAACTAGTTCAAAGCCATTGCGCCCCGATAAGAGGGAGAACGTTTAAGAAAATTCGTTTTAGGTAGCGGTAATTTTAGGTCATAGTTCGAGCCTCTCAAGTTATTATTGTGAACTTCAGAGGTTCTCAGTATGCAGTATGAAACCACTCCTGAAGTTACGTCGGACAATTATTATTAAATACATCGTAATTAGAAAGTGCCTTTTCTCCCTTTCTTCTAAGTTAGACCACTCTAGAGAATTTAGTACCTCTGATGATCTAATAGAGTAATCAGCCCTAGTAAGGGGCTGTTTACATGGAGGTAGGAAGATCCTAGAAGGCGGATCATCCTAGCGCCATATATGTTTTCTGTATTCAGTTTACTTGCAAGAGGTCGTACTTGGCCCTAGTGCTAGGATCTTCCTAGCGCTAGGACGATCCTAGCACCATGTAAACTGCATTCACTCGGAAGATCCTAGCACTAGGAACAGAGAACCAAAGATGGCGGCCTAGGGCCTTTTAGCAGCTTTTTTATCAATTATTAACCATAACTGCAACCGAAATTCCTGCTTGTAAACCAAATGGAAAGTTGTTTCGCTTTCTAGAATCTTCCTAGAGCTAGGATCTTCCTCCCTCCATGTAAACAGCCCCTAATAATCCGTGCTGCTCTATTTTGTAACTTTTTTAATGCGCGGCACGTGTTTTCGAGCAGTCACTCTATACAACACCACAATAATCAAAGTAGGGTTGCACAAGTGAAGAGTAAATTGTTTTAAGAGCCTCTTGATTGTCAGTTAGTTTTTTGGCTAAATACAGCATTGGCAAGCCATTAGAGACTTTAGATGAAATATACTTGATCTGATCATCCCAAGTTAGAATGGACCATTTTACAGTTCTGTGCTCAGTTACC
>BLFK01000390.1:894700-907200 GCA_014634185.1 Astreopora myriophthalma | reverse complement strand
TATGGTCAGCGATAACAAAACTGAGCACTTGATGAAGAATTATGTGAACAGTTCCGATTACGGCCAGAAATGTAAGCAAATACCATTTCAGCCAACTAGCCTTTACGAATGTTCTTGAAGAAAACGAGCTGTGTTTGAAGGAGCCATTATAACCCATTATGGGCTTCTGGTTTTGGCTGATGCAGGGCGTTTAAGTTCTGACAGTATACAAATACGCTTCAATGACATTACTTGTATGCGACACTAATGTACAATCCTACTTTTTTCGCTGACCAGTTGTTAGATGTTGCCAGCTGTTCGTCTTGTGCGTGGATGGCTCCTTGTTTCAAGCTAGAAAGGGACCTTTGGCTAAAAGAAAATAGGATTAACACCTTTTCACTTTCTCCTTCCGGCACAGCTGGTGCCATTTTTAGGAGAGGGTTGGACGGTTCTTTTGCGCACGATTTCACCCTATTGTTGCTCCCTCAATCAATCGCGCGGATACACCTTGTCCTTGTTTAGGGATAAATTATCTGCAAGTTCCCCCCCCCCCCCCAACAACTTCAACAACTTGAATTAACAAAGCACACAGCTTCATTGTTTATACGAAAGGACGTCGCCCTACTTTGTCGTTCAAAAAGTTATGAGCTCGAAAAAAAAAAAGAAAAAGAAACGACAAATCTAACAGATAAAGTGGATGCGGTTCCCTTAACACTTATCCAAGGCAATACAATGCACATAGGGACAAGAAAGTACACTGAAGGAACAAAACTGTGATGCGTGAAATTGAATGTGGTCTTAGGAATGTTTTTCTTTCTTTTTTGTTTGCTGTCGTTTGTTTGTTTGCGTTTGTTTCTTTTCCTTTGTTATTGATCTGACTTGGTGTTGTTGATTGGTTTAGAGCGAGATATTCTTTCTTTGGCTGTTTACTGGAAATGTAATCCAAAACTAAGGCAATCACAAACTTACTTTCACATGCATCTCCCTTATCAGACACGCAGCGATACCAAATAGATTGATTGTCTAAAAAGTCAAACCCATTTGATTGAGGAGGCACACGGAGAGGTTATACCGTCTAAAGGCTAGGTGCAAAGAAACACCGTGGGTTGATGCCAGTCAAGGGAAAACTTTCCTAAACTGTGCCTAGAGCGTATGTTCACCCCTGAGTCGATGATTTATTACCCCTAAGTGCTGCGTTTGAGAAGAATTCATCAAATTGCACTTTTTTTTTCTCAAATTGAATTTTCAGATTTGTGTATAATGAAAACTACACTGGCGGGGAACGCAAACTGCCCATTAACCAATGAAAATGCGGCTGCTGAAAAATGTGTTGCTAAGTACATTAGCGAAGGGACGTGCAAGGCCGCCGGTGGAACCTGGACCAAGTTTATTACAAATTACGTGGAAAAAACTGCCGGAGTCTTGAGTACGTGTTACAGTCAGGGAGGTATGAAACTGGCAAGAGGCTTGCCTTACGATCCGCACACTCTGTCACAGGGAGCTGATCAAAGTGAACAGTTTGTTCTTATTCAAAAGCCACCTGATGTCATCTACGCCCCTTCCACTGTCGTTAATCACAACGGAATGAGTATGGAAGGAAAGTTTTCGTCATACAAGTGGAAAGTTCCTGTTTTCCCCAGCAACACCACTCAGCGCTGCGTGGTGCGTATAAGGTGAGACAGCATGTATATCGCCAGCTGCTCGAGAATTAATTAGCTTAATTTAGCAGAGATTCCAACTATAGTTTCTTCCCACCTATCGTATGTAGTCAATTCCTATAATTACACAACTCGGGCACTCGCGATGTCTCCTGCAATTTGCATTGAGTACATTAACTTCAGTTTTCATGTGACTTCAAAGTATTGAAGCACAGTCCTTTTGAGTTGAGTATAAGTCCTAGTGGTTTCGCCTCCCTTCTAATACAAAATCAAGCATGGAACAAATGAGACAATTTTAAGTAAAGAATGCATTCTATTGTCAGTTAGCGTGATCGACTGGTAAAAAGCGGGATCGTTCTATTTATATTTTGGCACAGGTACGAAAGCGACTATCTCTGTTCATATTTTTATGCAGGTACAACATGACGAGCGATGACGTTCCACGTGAATTCGGAACCATAGATAACGCAAAGTAAGTTGGTTACAGTTGGTTACAGTTAGCGAGAAATGTCGGTGGCAGGGTATGTTCCACTGATTTAATTGATGATGATGATGACGATGATGATGATAGGAGTAATCCTGTCTAAAAATTTATTTTGCAGGGTGCACAATAATCCAATGACAAAGGGCGTTGACGGAAGAACTGACCTTCAACTCGCCTTGAACACAGCTCAAGTTGGCAGAACATTTCAGGACAGAAGCCATCTGATTATCCTTAAGCCACGTTCTTCAATGCTTAGAAAGTACCAGAACGCCAAAATTTACTACATCGGGGGGATTGGGAAGAGAGGAAACATTGTACAAGCTTATCCCGCTATGGAATATAGATTTCATCCTGAGCGATTAACAGTTACGACAAATGATGTAATTTGTTTTCTCTGGTCTGGTAAGTCTGAATTCTGTTCATTATTAAAGTGTAATTAGCAACCTTCAGATTTGGCTCGGAGTACGGACTGAGAACGATAAATGAGTTTTCAAATCAACTCTGCCTGCGTTCGACACATTATTGGTTCTTGCTTCTCTTTCTCTTTCTCGTTGTGAAATCTGAAGGTCGCTGTTGTCTCGCTCACAGAAAGCAGGCTTATAACGCTTCCCTGTGTATCTCCAATGACTTAATCGGAGAAAACTGAATTCATGTTTGGTAAGCGCAGTTTTAATCACCACGCACGCGTGCCTCATGACACTAGACGTAACTGACTTTTTTTTTCATGATGTGTCATAGCCCCAAGCGAGCGAGCCAAATTTAAACTGAATAGCCTTTTTCTCGAGCCTCGTGACCACCCTAGGGTGGGGTATTTTATACGAGTATAATACTATTCACGATATTCAGTGAATGCACTAAGTGAAAAAATGTAATTACAAAGAACGGGGTGGTCAATGGGTACCAAGAGGAGCTCAAGCAAGAACGATGACGAAGGTTACGAGGACGTCTTCTGAACATATAGCTCGGTGTTATTGAAATCACTTTTCGCGATGATCCTATTGCTCCTTCCGCTTGTATATTGTTGTTGTTCTTTTTTCTTGTTTGTTTCTTTGTTTGTCTTATCCTTAAAGTGCTACTACGATCAAAAATCACTTTTCGTTTTTCTGCACACTTCGCAAGTACTTGTGCCGACTACTCGGCTTGGGAGATTTTATGCAATTATTTCAAGAGGAAGACTATTTAGGAATAGAAATTTTTTGAATTGATTTAACGGTCCACCACTACTTGGTGTGGTTCCGACCGATAAGCCCCCAGAAAGCTGGATCGAGGAGAAAGTGACGTCATTTACTCACTGGCTTAAAAAATGGAGTCTGTGAATGCGGCTTATTTAGTATGCAACACGGGAGTTTTTTGCTTTCGGATTGTTAAGTTCGTGTTCTGGAGACTAATTAAGCCGCATTCACACACTGCATTTTTAAGCCAGTGAGTAAATGACGTCACTTTCTCCTTGATCCAGCTCTCTGAGGGCCTATCGGTCGGAACCGCACCAAGTAATGGCAGACCGTTCAATCAAAAAAATGCAATTAAAATAGACAGTCTTTCTTTCGAAATTACTGCAAAAAAATTCTCCTGCTGACCATTCAGCACAAGTATTTTCGAAATGTGAACAAAAACGAAAACAGATTTTTTTTTTCATCATAGTGGGACTTTAAACTGTCCAGGAACTGAATTGGTATGAACGCCGTTGAAGTTAATTAAGAGAGACCAAGCAAAATTCATCCTCAAGCGCTCCCTCCCGTGTCCTTCACAAAACCTTAAATTTGGTCATTTCACGCTATTGCTTAGCAGCGGCCGAAAAAAAAAATGTACTAAAATTAACGCAAAACGCATGTGTTGAACACACAGGGCTGAGTTGTGCGAAGCATGGTTAGCGCTAACCATTGGTTAAGCACTATCAAAACCGATAGATCGTTTTCACTCACGTGACCAGTGGCCATATTTATTTACTGAAACAATGGGGAATATTTGCATAAAAATGGAGTTCAATTCCCCGAGGATTGTTTTGGGACACCAAAATGGCCGCCGTTTCTTTGTTTAGGTACACCAATATGGCCGCCATGACGTCATGTGAAAGCGATCCATAAGGTATTTAACGCTGGTTAACGCTAACCGGCTTCGAGCAACTGGGTCCAGAGCTATCGTTTTTACACATTGCGCCATTAGCGCAGGCTCCTGATTGCGCAGGATTGGGTCAATTGTTTTGTGGCGTTTTCGTTGAACTTTTGGGACCCTTTCATTCGCACCCTGGACACGGACAAATCAGGGTAGGATAGGTAAAGAAAAAACTTCACACCATGGTGCATAAGATAGATAACTTGTTCATGGGAAGTATTATTTTTTTTTGTCTGCTTTAGAAAGAAGGGATCTTTAAAGCTTAACATGTTCAAAAATGCTAAAAGGGTTACACCTACGCATGTCTTTTTGGAGGCACGATGGCCCATTGTTTTTATTCCATGTTTATTCCACTTATCACCAAAAAATCAGTGAAAGGCTGGAAATTAATAGATAACGGGTTAACCTTTGTATTTTAATTCATTTTCAGGTTCAAACAACAATCCGAGTGGCTACGCTGGTCAGGGGAGAGACCGTAAGAAACACATCACAATTCTTTACGCTTTTTCGAGGATAATTTCGTAGTTTACAATCACTCATTCACTCGCACCAGAAGTTTGAATACAAATCACAAAGACATACGTAGCCTATGTATAGCGGAAAGGTTTTCGATTGATTGTTGTTGAAACTAAAACCAAAGTAATTTAGAACCCAGTAAGTGAATAAACCCTTCGTAATTAATTCACGAATTGGTTTTACTAACCAATCAGAATGCAAAGCAATTAAACGCAGCCGGCGCCAAGCGCGGGAAAACGTGAGAGACCAAGTCGCAGCTGAAATGGAAAATGATTGGTTCAAAAGTTCATGCAAGTTTTCTTTTATTTAATCGTAGAGCTAGGTAAAACCAAATCAATTGCGTAATTACTTTCGACACTCAATTGAAGACCGCTCTGATACGATTTCACGATTTTAACTGGTCGAGCATTCATGCATTAGTACATGACGGGAGAGGTGAGGGTCCTCATTGTAACATTGTAACTGGAGAGAAAGGGCCTAATATTCCCGTCACAGACTCCCCCAGACGAGCAGCTTCAAATTAAGATAACAACGACCAAATAAGTCATTAAAATGGAACAAGCGATGAGCTACTTTCAGTTGAAAGTGAAGGCGGAGAGCAATGTATTTGGCAAATCAGACTAGTAGATCTGAAAAATGAGTTTATCGCGACTGAAAGAACAGTACAACAGTAGATACTGAGCAGAATCATACCTTGATACCAATGTGAGCTAGGTTCATGTGTTCAGTGGTGTATCACAGGTCACTTCCGCCTTTAATTTTTCCTATTCCTTCGAAGAACTCAGTCATTGTTCATTGTCATCCGTTCCACTCGTCGAGATCTTAAAGAGTTCGATTGCGCCAGCGTAAAAAGAACACGAACTGACACTTCGTTCATTAGCGTTCACAACGGGGTCATGATGGAATGCAAATTTGCTGCAGGTAGCCAAACATGTTTACCATCTGACGTCGTCAATTTTAAATCCCACCGAGTATTCAGAATGCAGTTTGCATTGTTTCATGAGTTTAGAAAACCCTACCAACTGACACATAAGCATCGTGATGTTATTGACCGGTCCCTCTTTCATGCCGCTCCCTGGCGCTCTCGGGCGCGGCATCAGGCGAATATATCACATATCCCTTTAACCGTCAGGTTTCACTCGAAAACTCGGCATCGCACGTACCGCTTCACGAGTGAGTAGTGGGACCCCATGATCTACGACGGCGACGTCAAGGAAAACGTCACCTCAAAATATAACTTTACACAATTTAAGTCTTTCGCGATTTGTCCACCTCGCTTAACTCTTACAATAGTAGTGAAGGATCCTAAAAATAAATTGGTACCAGCGGTTTTAGAGTAAAAACAGAGAATATAAAATTCTCTGATGCATGCACGCATTGTCGTCACAAGCACAAATTTGGTGATTTCACGTCGTCGTTATCAGTGCAGAGTACCGCAAAAATATGAACTACGACGCGTGCTGCACGTGCAGCACGATGATTTTTGCTCGTTTAGCAAATCATATCGTAGTTTTGTGGCGTTGTCGTTGTCGCTGACGTTGCCGTCGTAGATCTTAAGGTCCGCTATGACGGCTGCCGTTAACCGCATCCGCGTTCTCTGGAAACAGGGCATTTGCATGTATATGATGGCATAATTTACTACCAAGATCAGAATGCATTGAGTGGCTTCTATTGTCAGGCAAATATATGCTACCAGATGTCTCGTTATTCCATGGAGAGTAAAAAAATCTAAATAAGAAAGCATTTTGACGAAGCATTCTGGTCTTGGTAGTAAAATGACACCATCATGCAAATGGCCTATTCCACGCTTAAGACGCTCGCTTCGTCAGCCGACTGGAATGTAAGTTTTCTCTGGCTTAGGCGAATGCTATTGAGTATATACTTAAAAAGAGGCCATCGTTTTGATTTCAGGAACGGATCGCACTAACCTTTGCTGGGTACAAGAAGGGTGCAGTTCCCTTAAACCACAAGCTTGTTCCAACGTACCTCTAGAAGTGATTGATCACATTAATGAGTACAATGATTTTATGATGAATCTTCACCTCAACAAAGGATGTTACACCGGTTCCAACTTGCAGTCTGAACTTGACAACGCCCCAGCATCCTGCAATACGCCGTGTTTCCGCATCACGAAGCCTGGGGAGTACTGTTATATGAGCACGCGCAACAACAACTTCTCCAACCGACGTCACATGGGACAGATCACCGTTAACCAGCCGTAAGCGGTCTCTGCCATTTGGAACCCTGGTCTCGGTTATTAATCTTCCTGAAACTAATACCGAGTGAACAAAATACAATGCGTTCCGGTGCATGCAGCAAGACTCGGTTGCTACTGGGTATGGTCATCCGCCCTCAAGTCAAAATATGTAGCGGCTTTGTACTACCGCTCTGGATATCTAATTTAAGCTGGGTTAAATCTGATGTACCCACGTGATTTTAGGGTAGGTTATAGTTCGGCCCGAAAAGCGTATTTGAGTTAGTTGGCGTTGGCCTGTTACCGGACGGATCAGAAGTCTTTTAGTGGAGTAAGTTGTAAGAACGCTGAAGGTTTAGGAGAGATCGGCAAAGCGGGACTGTTATGTAAGTCAATTTTATTCTTCCTTTTAATGACAGTACGTTTAGATTTAAGGTTCGCATTATATTCTCGCTAGTTTCTGCATCGTACTTTCGCTAGTTTTAGACCGCAACTTGTTAAGTACTTAAACACGTGGCAGAGCCTTTTGTAAATGCCATTGAGATTTTGTTGATATCAACTATGCTTCACTAGTTCATTCTATTTTGTTTGATTATTGATTAGTGTTTTCATGGTATAATAATCTGATTTTTACAAACTGTGTTTGCTAGTTTTCGTTTGTATGCACTAATTTGCCATGGAATGATCGGAATGTGCTCATACTTGTAAATAGATTTTAGCTTAGTTCTTTATTTATTATTTCAGTTTACTATATGATCTTGGATTGTGGCTTATAATAAATTGTCAAGTTAATTCAAGCGACTGTCTGTAAAGTACATCCCCGTAATTCATAGCGCGTGGAAACTCAAGCGAAGTTGGTTGTTGAAGCTCTGGGTATCGACCGTTACAAAATAGATGCGTTTCGTTTCTGAGGAAATTACGCAAAGGGTGGAAAGTTATACTATGCGTCACCGAAGCATTCAAATTTTTAAACCGGCAGACGAAACTGTTGTGAAATATTCAGATTTAAATCTGTCTGCGTCCTTGCCGAGTCTGTCGACCCCGTTGCTGATTTGTGTCTAACAAATTAAGTTCTGTAAATTCTATCCATTACTGCTGAATATCTTTTGAGGTCAAAGAAATCAGTGATGCGATGTTTTCACCTTTGAATTCCAGATTTTGTGACCTCGGAGCTGCCAGAAAAGTAGAATTGACCTTTTCGACGATGTTACGCAACTTAATGCTAATTTTTGAACAAAAAACACCTTTATAGATCTATACATTATACCAAATTTAGAGCACGTGCAAAGTTATATAAGAATCTGTTGCAAATTTGCAGAATACGGAGCGTTAAAGTTACCAAATTTTGTAATCGTCGGAAACGTCCATTACCCCGTATGCTGAAAAATTACCCGATACCACCTTTCCCGCCTGGTTTGCTAAAATGGTTATTGCTTCGCTCAAGCACCAATATTTATTACTTATTTCTTTGTACCGGTCGGAACTCCTATTTTTCCTTCTCGGGTTTCGACCTTTGGTAAAGGAACTTGCGTAAATGATACAGATCTTGGGAGCGATTTCAGAATACCCGTTCACTTATTTACATAGCCTTCTTCTCTTTAAGAACGAGACATAGAAAATACACTCTATTCAAATGCTAATGAGTGAGGGGGTATTCTAGAATCTAGCCATATCTTGAAAACGACCGACATACATTTTTGAATTGTTAATCTGTTGAAAGTGTAAAAAATTGAAACTGCTTCTGTAATTTTTTACCCATATCAAGCACGTTACTCAAAATATTTAGTCGCTCTATATTTATTGTGTGTACAATATAAAACTGTTTCCTAGATTTTCCTAACCTCACAAGATTCACAAAACCGCACAGCCGAGACTTGACGCTACCCGATACAAGTGTGACGCAATTCGATACGTAATTGTCTTTTTGACAAATTAGTCGATTTTGTTTTGTTTTGGTTCTAATGTACCTGTTGTGTCGAGAACTCCGGCCCTCGACACTTACGGTATTCCACTGGCCCACACAAAGAAAAACAAAGAAACGAAAGTAAAAGAAAAAAAGAACGAAGACAATCATGCGTACGAACACCCTCCCTCAAATACCGCAACACACAACCACAATAGACTTAAAAAGAACACTTTTGATTTAATTACATGATTAAATTGCAGAAGCAACAGGGGTTTTTTTACTAAAGACGTGCTACGAAGAACAAATTAATTCTAATGCATACATTCCATACAATAATACTACTTTTAAAACTAAGGCTTAAATCTTAGTACAAATTTAATACTAAACCACTTCACACTAATACGCGTTCAATATTTACAGACTTCTATTTCAGATATGCTCAGAATATTTACAATGAAAGTGGTCAGTTCTTCACTTTCAGTTGGGTACAGTTCTTTCACTTCTTGATCCCTCCGTGAATAGTTAAAACACCAACGATCTCAAACAACCGACATCCGACAACCGACAAACTGATCCACAACGCTTGCTTACCAAGCTTCAAGCTTAAGTTTCAAGTTTTATTGTCAATTTAGTTACTTAATATTACAATATCCATCCTAACCCGCAAATAGCTGTTGCTAATCTAGGCGGGTAGGGAATTGACTACATGAAAGGTTATGTAATATTTCTAAGTACACGATACTCATACAAATCACATACACAAATTACACATCTTACCTATATACGAACTACATTATACATATGCATCTATACATATACTGGCAGTCACAAAATTAGGGTATCACAATACTGATCCATCTAATTGAAGAAAATTGAGTTTTGATTTGAAGATCTTTAAGTGAGTCATAATAGTTGCAATGCTATCATAATTATCCTCCTGTATTAACATTTTAAGTAAACACTCCCTTAACTTTTTCTTAAAACTAAACCGGTAATTTTCGCAAATCAGGAGATATGCTATTCCGTAATTTGGCACCAGGCCCCAGTTGTTCGAGGGGTGGATGGCGCTATCCAATGGATAAATCACTATCCACTGGATAAGCACTAGCGAAACCAATGGCGTCATCCTGTGGGTAGCGATTTATCCAGTGGATAGCGCTATCCACATTTCGAACAACGGGGGCCAGATCTATAAGAAGCATGTGGTTTGAGGGCTGAACCTGGAGTAATTGACGTAGAAGTTGTTGCTCAAAAGAAGCGAATCTGGTGTTATATGAATGCATCTCGGTCGAATAGTTAAAGACCTTAGTAATGTTGTAAGGTGCTGAGTTAGTGAAAACGTCATGAATTAAGATCGATATCGATTTAAAGTGGAGCAAGCTTATTGGGAGGCTCCAAGAAGAGACAAAGAGAGGAATGGCGTGAGATCTATAAGGAGCAAAATATATTAGACGTAGAGCACACTTCTGCAAAAAAAGAATTTGATCGAGATATGCCCGTGCTGATTGCCCGGGATGCATGGATGGCGCAGTGGTGAGAGCACTCGCCTCCCACCAATGTGGCCTGGGTTCGATTCCCAGACTCGGCGTCATATGTGGGTTGAGTTTGTTTGTTCTCTACTCTGCATCGAGAGGTTTTCTCCGGGTACTCCGGTTTCCCCTCTTTTCAAAAACCAACATTTGACTTGATTTGAGTTAATTGTTAATTTCAGTTTACAGTGTCCCCAATTAGTGCTAGAACGACTAGACACTTAAATAAAGTCCCTTTCCTTTCCTTTCCCCCACACAGGGAGAAGGTAAGATAATTAAGGGAGTATTAAAGATCGATAGACGTTAACAATGTAGTAGTGGGTGCAAAATATCTTAATCTGGCAATAATACCAATAATTTTAATAATTTATGAGGTAATATGAGAGAGATGATATTTCCAGCTAAGATTCCAATCGATCAATACGCCTAGATACTTTACGGATCCCTTTTGGTGTAATGGGTAAAACATTTTTGCGTCGTTATCGAATATCTTAAGGGTAAGTTGCTTGTTGATCTTATTTTGATATGGATGAAAAATGACGTAGCTAGACTTCTTTGCATTTAAGGTTAACTTATTAGCAGATGGCCACTCGTAATCTTACGTAAAATTCAGTATTGACATCGATCACGCTCAAGAGATTTAAGATCGTTGCCTGCATATAAAAGATTTGTCTCAGCAGCGAAAAGGTAACAATTCAGTTTTACAGAAGATCTGTGAATATCGTTAATATACAAGAAAAATAATAAGGGGCCTAGCACGGAGCCCTGAGGGACACCACAGGAAATAGGACTTTTTGAAGAAACCGCTGAGCCAATTAGAGTTGATAGGACACGGTTAGTAAGATAAGAGTAGAACCAGTCATTGACAACACCTCTTATTCCATAATTTTGTAATTTTTGTACTAAAATATAATGATCAACAGTATCAAAGGCTTCTTTTAAATCTATAAGCGTGCCACGTTACATGTGAACAATCCTTTATCAAAGTTAGATTGGGTCAGATTTACTATGTCAATAAGTGCGTGTTCCGTCGAGTGTTTTTCCCGCGAAAACCATACTGAGAATGGTTGAATTTGGATGAGAGGAGGCGGATGTGCACAGGCTAATTTACATAATTCGTCACCATTTTGGTATAAGCCTAGGCTCGTTTCGTCCCGTTTATTCCTCTCTTTGGTTGACTAAAAAAAAGCTAGATGCGAAGTGGTGTCGTGTTACCCGTGTCATGGCTGCCCCTCTTCACGACATCACAGGCGTGATTTCTGGCTTCCAGGTTTCTGTTAACCATAAAGACTGCTGCTGTTTTGGCAGCTCACAACGTTGACCATGCTCCCGATGTGGCTCTTGTTGAGGCTGCTAACCGAAAAACGTGGGTTATTAATATTTTTCTCTTCATTGTTTCCTATGTTCGTTTGTATTCGCCCAGGGTTGGTCCTTTTTATTGTGCGGGAATGTAGTTTCGGTGCTATTTCTTTTTGAATGACCACCTGAGCAAGCTTTGGTTCTTCACTAGCGTCGGAGTCAAAGTCGTAATCTGAGTCGTACGAGTGCTTGCGACCAAGTGATAACCAAACAACGGGGTCGTAAACAGAGTCATTAGCTTGACGGACTCGGAGTCGCAAGGACCAAAACGGCCATTTTCTTCCGACTCCGCTTCCGACTACGTCACTTACGATCTAGATAGTGAAAACTGGATTGTCGGAGTCGCGAGCAGAACCAGAAATATAAACAAATAATAAAGCTCGTTCTCATGCGTTGTGATTACTTTATTCCTCCGCTTCTGCTTGTGACTCCGTCAGTACGGTTTTTCATTTCATCGTAAGTGACGAAGTCGGAGCGGTAGTCAAAAGAATTGCTTATGACTCCTATGTTAAATCTCAAGTTTAACATTTCGTAACGCTGTACGTACTGTTCTGATTACGACTCGGACTCCAACTGAGTCGCCAGCGAAAACCAGCCTTACCTTTGCAATTTGATTTTACCCCCACTTTAGTACAGGGATTAGTTTGGTGCCTATATAACCGTCGGTGAACCTTGGTACTTTCGCGTTTGTTAGAATTTTGGTTACCTATTTTGGGGTTTCAGTTTGGTGTTTTGCTCAACTTTTTAGTCAA
Source organism: Astreopora myriophthalma (assembly GCA_014634185.1). NCBI lineage: Eukaryota > Metazoa > Cnidaria > Anthozoa > Scleractinia > Acroporidae > Astreopora > Astreopora myriophthalma. The sequence continues at coordinate 894,711 of BLFK01000390.1, read as the reverse complement.
CTCCAGCTCCC